>JAJOZX010000655.1:612500-707500 GCA_023014485.1 Bathynomus jamesi | reverse complement strand
TTTCCGGTTCATCACCATCTTCGAAACCTAAGACAGAAAACTTATTGCTTGTTATTACTGGTAGACAAGTCTTAAGTTTTCTCAATGGGGCTCCATTACGCACTCGAACGAAGGGTTGGGAACTAGGGGAAGAGAGAGGGCTATTAGTACTATTTATATTATTAGTAGAAACTGAGGCAGGAGGGCTCGTAACTGGAGTCTCAAGGGATTCTAATTTTGCCATCAGGAGCATCACGCTTTCTTCAAGCCTCACCCTGGCCTCTCTCTCACGTTCTAACTCGTTCCTCAGGACTTCCATGCTTGAGCGCCACCTGCATACTAACTGCTCATTATTATTAGCCATTGTAAACGCGTAAGCGGCAAATTTCCCTTCACAGCGACTGCAAGTACTTGACGAGGGTGCCATGCTTTTAATTAGTTAAAAAACAAAAACAAAAAACGAGCGTTTGGAAATTAATAAATTACAACGTAGGTCTACCGCGTGCTTATTGTGCCGTTACTTGCGCAAACCCGCAAAAATGTTCTTAAAACGCAGAAACAGGTTCTTGTAACACAATTTTATGCTAAATGAATATATAATTAAGCTACCGACGAAAGATCTGTTAAAGAAAAAGTATTAAATGAAACTTATCTGACCGCTGTTCGACCGACTTAATTCCTTTTATCCCACGGTGGGTGACCCTTCGGGAGGTCGGGTAGAGTGTGAAGGGAAAATGAACCTTAAGAAACCTCGTTTCTGTTAATTTGAAAAACAACAAAGGCAAACCAAGAGAATTTTAACCTTATGAAACCTCGTGTAGTAATAGATTCGGGAACAAACAAGGCACTAGCCTTGGTGTAGTCAAGTAATATAGTAATGAATAAATTCAATAAATGAAAAATATTCGTTAATGAATGATTAGTAACACGAAGTAATTTAGTTAAAAATTCACGAAACACTATTTTTTTTTTTTTTAAAGACACTTGAACGAAAACCACTCATTCACTTGGTAACAACGGACACTCGATAAAATACACTGTGTATATATATATATTATATATACGGTGTATATGTATATATTATTTACAGTGTATATATGTACATATATATATATATACACAAATATTATATATATAGTTTATATACATGTTATATATAGAGTTTATATATATTGCATACAGTGAATATATATATATATATAATATATATATATATTATATTATATCTGTATATATAATAATATATATATATATATATATATACAGTGTATATATATATATATATATATTATATATACAATGTGTATATATATATATATATATATATATATATATATATATATATATATATATATACAGTGTGTATATATTATATATTATATATACAATGTGTATATATATATATATATATTATATATGTATATATTGTATATATAGTATATATATATTATATATATTATATATTATATATACACACACTGTTTTTATATTCATATATAAATATATATACACAGTGTGTATACATATATATTATATATACAGTATATATGTATATTATATATACAGTATATAATATATATATATAATATATATTATATATATATAAATATATATTTATATATATATATATATATATATACACACAGTACATATATTTTATAAATACAGTATATACATATTATATATAGAGTGCGTATATATATATATTATATGTACAGTGTATATCGCAATATCGCAATAGCGATCACAATATGGTAGAGTTTGTCCTCTCTGTAAGTCACTCGAAACCAGCTAACTCGACTAAAATTCCTAACTTCCAGCACGCAGACTTTTGTAAATTTCGAAATAAATTGTCACACGTCAATTGGGAAAACGTAATGGGGATCTCCAACGCAAAACTAATGTGGGAATCGTTTGAAACAGTATTTAGGACTATAAATGAGGAATGTGTACCGTAAAATATTAAGCGTGCGATAGTAAACAACAAGCCCTTGTGGTTTACTTCTAGAATAGGAGACATTATAGAGTAGAGATAGGGCTTACAGGCTACATAAATGCGATAAAGACAATTTGTGGTCACGAAACAACTACATATCTCTAAGGCGTGAAGCGAAAAGTGTAATAAAAAAGTCGAAGCGCGAATTTGAAATCTCCACAGCTCGTGACTGTAAAGAAAATCCTTAGCGATTTTTTCAATACGTCAACAATAGAAATCCAGTAAAAAGTGTCTTAGGGCCGTTGAAAAATGTTAATGGAGAGTTAGTTCCTGAAAACAAGGAAATGGCTACCTTGTTAAACGAATTTTTTACGTCATTTTTTACTATAGAAGATGTAACGAATATCCCTACAGTCATAGACATAATATCTTTTGATAATGGTAATAGTTTGGATAATATTGTGGTTAGTGTAGGGGAGGTAATGCGTTATATTGATAAAATGAAAATGCGTAAATCACCGGGACCGGATTCCATATATCCCATACAACTAAAAGAATTAAAAGATAGCATTGTTGTGCCGCTAACAACGATTTTTAATGCGTCTATTTCTGAGGGGTGCGTACCAGATAATTTCAAGTTAGCAAACGTCACACCTATCTTTAAGAAAGGCGATAAAGATGCGGCGGGAAATTATAGGCCAATCAGTTTAACATCTGTTGTAGGTAAGCTACTGGAATCAATAATTAGGGATCGTGTAGTCGAACACTTAGAATTGCATAACTTAGTTAGAAATACGCAGCACGGTTTTAGGCGAAACAAATCTTGCTTAACTAATCTTTTAGAATTTTTTGAAAGCGTGGTTGACATTTACGATAGTCATCGGGCGGTTGATGTAGTGTATTTAGATTTTCAAAAAGCGTTTGACACGGTACCGCACAAAAGACTCATTGAAAAATCTAAGCTCATGGAATCAGGGGTGTAGTAATAAATTGGATAGAAGAGTGGTTGCGAGGGAGGAAACAAAGGGTGGTCGTTGATGGAGCGGAGTCGTGTTGGGCTAATGTAGCGAGCGGCGTTCCTCAGGGTTCTGTATTGGGCCCCTTGCTTTTTCTTATATATATTAACGATTTTCTGTAGATGTCGGCCTAGTCAGTACAGTTTCAAAGTTTGCGGATGAAACGAAGCTGGGTGATAGGGCGATTAATGACGAAGATAGAGGTAAAATCCAGGAAGATCTGAATAAAATCGTTGATTGGTCAGTCACATGGCAAATGAGATTTAACGTCGATAAGTGCAAAATTTTACATATTGGTTCGCGTAACAGTAATTTTGCGTATAGTATGTCAGGATAGGAGTTAACAAGTGTAGAGCAGGAAAAACATTTGGGAGTTATAGTCACTGGTGATTTAAAAGTAGCGAAACAAAAGACAGCAGCGGTCAATAATGCGAACAAAGTGTTAGGTTTTATAGCGCGCGATATTGTAGTTCCTCTTTATAAATCATTAGTTAGATCCCATTTGGAGTAAGCGCTCCAATTTTGGAATCCCCATATGCGAAAAGATATAGACAAACTCGAAAGAGTCAAAGACGAGCAACTAAGATGATTCCGTCGCTTAGGTCAAAGTCGTACGAGGATACGCTTAAGGAGTTAAAATTGAGTACACTCGAGACGAGGAGGCTAAGGGGTGATCTAATCCAGGTTTATAAAATTATGAATGGGTTCGATAACGTAGATAGAGATAGCTTTTTCGAAATATTTCAATATAATAGGACTAGAAATAAGGGGTGTAAGTTGACAAGTAGAAGGTTCGAGACAGCACTTGCCAAAAACTTTTTTACGCATAGAATAGTAAATTGCTGGAATAGTTTGCCGGTAGAAGTAATTAGTAGCACGTCTATAAATATGTTTAAAAATCGATTAGACGCATATGTTGATAGATTGGGTATAGTTTAAGTTAGTAAAACTAAGGCTTTGTGGTTCGGAACACACGTAAAATTGTAGGTCCCCTCCGCCACTACGGAGGACATGCACAATACACAATTACGAACACAGTTAGGTAGACCAGCAATGAGTGGATCCTATGGTCTTTGTTGTTCTGAAACATTATAACATTATAACATTATTATGTGTATATATATATTATATACACACACACTATATATTACACTGGGCAACACGTATTTTATTGAATGATATCTGACACTTGATTCTAGGTAATTTGGGTGCGCTGAATACGAATTTCAACTCGGTTTGGCTCTATCAGGTCCTGATTCTTGTCGACAGCCTATGTGCCATTTTCCAGATTTTTCAAATTAGGACTAAAAAATTAAGTCGTGTGTTAAATTTTTTTTTCAAGTTTCATGAATACAAGCAGTTCAAACTACAGTAAAATTACATTATAACGATAGAAATTACTTAAAATAAAAAAACAAACGGATATGAAGCTTTCACTGTGGCAAAAAATTTCTTTTGTAAGACTTTCTAGCGTATTTGCTTGTTGATGGCAGGTCTCTTTTCAAGCACCAGCAGTAATCAGCCATCATGTGGGAATCCCAGCGGCCTTGGTACCGTTCCTCCATAATTTTTATATCTTGGTGGAATCTCTCCCCTTGTTCGTCACTTACATCACCTAAATTACTTGGAAATTGGTCAAGATGGCTATTCAAAAAATGCATTTTTATGCTCATATTGCAACCTAACTCTTTGTAGTCCCTTAAAAGTTTTTTTACGATTTCTTCGTAGTTATCTGCCCTATAATTGCCTAAAAAGTTTTCTATCAAGTCCACGAATGAGAACCAGCCATTTTTTTCGCGTTCATTCATGACATTAGGAAAATTGCTGTCTTTAATCATTGTTCTTATTTGTGGACCGTCGAAAATTCCCGCCTTGATTTTTTCATAACTTAAACTTGGAAATTTTGAAGTTATGTATTTGAAACACTCGCCGTTCGTATCTAAAGCTTTTACATATTGTTTAATGAGGCCTAGTTTTATATGCAGAGGAGGAAATATGATTTTATCTCTGCTCACTAAAGGTGGATTAATTACGTTTTTTTCTCCGACAGTAAGTGATGTTCGTGCTGGCCAGATTTGTTTGAAATAATGTTCTTCCTTGGCTCTGCTGTCCCATAAGCAAAGGAAGCAGGGATATTTAGTATACCCTCCTTGTTGTCCTAGCAGAAAATTAACCATTTTTAAGTCAACACATATGATCCACTCGTGCTCCCTATATTTGATAAGATTTAAAACCTTTTCTATATGTTCATACTTTTCTTTTAATTTTGTTGAGTGCCCAATCGGTATCGAGCCGTATAGATTGCCATTATGCAACAACACACACTTAAGACTTCTTTTCGAACTGTCTAAAAACAAGCGCCAATCATTTGCATCGTAAGACTCAACCCCCATCTTCTTTAACAAACCAACTATGTCGCAGCAATATACTAAACTATCCTCTGTTCTAAAATATTTAACAAGTTCTTCTTCTCTTTTTCTGTAAAATGAAATGTATGTGTTTGAAGTAAGCAAGTTTTTCTCTAAGTCTTGAAGCTAAAATTTCCGCAGCCTTTTTGGCAAATTTAGATCCCTTACAAGATCATTCAACTCGGCCTGGTTAAACTTTTGCGGATCGTTTTGACTTTCAAATACGCTGGGGTCAAAATCGGTGTCTGACTCCTCAAAGTGCATAAAAATATTTTCAGGAACATCTTCAACTAATTCTTGAGTTGGCAGACCCTTAAATTTTGGAATGGGGATCTCATTTGAATGCAGCACAGGTCGTATCGCGGTGTCGAAATTTGGGTACTCGATACAATGTTTATTTTTCTTAGTGAAGCCCGAAGTCTTGACAAAGCAAAGGTAGCAATCGGTCTCGTGGTTAGTAGGCTCTCGCCACACCTGATATGGAAAAAAAATTGTAAAGCGTTAACAAAAGCGACGAGAGACTTGTTTTTATGAATTTTATCAAAAGTTATCACCCAAACATTTAACATTTCTATGTGTTTCAACCTTATGCAATATTTGAGATTCTTATAAACATTTTCTGTAAATTTTTGTTTATGTACCTAAGTTACAATTACATTTAGGTAAGTTACAGTATACTAGTGATTAAATTACGTAGTTTTATGAAATCATAAACTTACCATCGGAACTCCAAAAGGTATTTTTGAATCCGAACCCTTCGTCCAATGTCGCAGTCTTTCAATGCATATAGTGCAGGCTTTATGTGGAGCCCACGATTTATCTTGGTCCCCCAGTTTTATGCCAAAATAAGCTAAGTAAGCTCTTTTTACGAAGTCAGTTATATTTGCTCGTTGATGTGGAAGTGTAAAATTTCCACATATATAACAGAAGGAATCAGGGTTGTTTTTGCATTTGAACTTTCTAGTGCTTGATGACATATTGCTTGATTGTTCTGCCAATTTGTAAAGGTATTTAAAGCCCTTAATTCATATAAATTTAAGAAAATCTGAAATATAAACACAAAAATTAGTTTAAATAGGTACTTATTATGAAATAGGTACTTACAATCTATGAAATTAAACTAGAAACACGGATGAGTAGGTACAATATAAATTACGTCTAATTAAATCAACTATATTAAATCACGATGACAAAATTACTCACTAAATCATATGCCAATTCAAAATTATGTTAATGCCCAAACTTAATTAACTAACTCGACTGACTGACTGACTGACTGAATTGACTGATTAACTCTGGAAACGAGTCGCTTTTATATATTTTAGTTGTCCCTCTAGAATACTCTACAGAGAACAGGAACGCTCGAGAAAATTTTAGAATTCTATGATATTTTTAGCTTAATTTACTAATATTAAAATGGGTTAAAAATGACAAAATTAAAAATATTTTTAGGGTGTTACATATAAAAATATACATAATACAACAATACCATAACAATAGGTACAAATACCTAGATAAAAACCTAGTTGCATAATGTGTAACTGCAAAAAGACTTAGCGAGTATTGAGAAAAAAACCTTTTTATGAATACGACGAAAGAGGAGGGGTGTTGAGCAAAATCAGGACCTGATAGAGCAAAACCGAGTAAAAATTCGTGCTCAGCGCACCCAAATTACCTAGAACTAACTGTCAAATCTAATTCAATAGACAAAAAGTTGAAATTTGTTCCCCAGTGTTATTTATAGTATATATAATATATATACAGGGTGTCCCGTAAGTCTGGACCCATAGGGAAAAATAATAAAATTACAAAATAGTCCAAAAATTTATTACATAATCTGTTCAAAGTGTCCGCCGTTGTGTCGCACACATAGTTGAAGACGCAATCTCCACTGCGACAGCACTTTCTGAATCACAGTCGCAGAAATTTCTTGACGCGCCTCCACAATGCGTGCTTTAAGGTGGAAAATGTTCTGAAGTTTGACCTCGTACACTTTGGCTTTCAAGTGGCCCCACAAATAAAAATCATAATAAAAAATAATAAAAAAAAAATAATAATAAAATAATAATAACAATAAAAAAATATATAAATCCCTATGGGTCCAGACTTACGGGACACCCTGTATGTGTATATATATATATACATATTATATATACAGTATATATATATACGTATATATACACACACACACATATATATATATATATATATATGTATGTATATATATATATATATATATATTTATATATATTTTATATATGGATGCGCCTCGGTGGTGTAGTGGTTAGCGTCGCTGACTACGAATCCATCGGCCCCGGGATCGAGACCCGACGGTAGCCAGCGCGCAGCAAAACCCAGCTGTTCATCCTTCCACACAATAAAGAAAGTGGTTGGTAGATAAATGGGTACCCTAGGTTGCCTAGTAGTTAAGCAGCTGGGCTGCTGATGGGGCGTGGTTCGGGTTCCACGTTAAACTGTAGGTCTAAGGTGGAGTGAAAAGCTTGACCTTCGTCAGAGTGAACAATTCGAGCGGAAGCAAACCAAAGGTAACCAAAGGTATATATATATATATATATATATATATATATATATATATATATATATATATATTAGGGTGACAATAAAAATCGAAAGTTGGAGTTTTTTATTGGCCATGTTCAATGCTGCTACTAAATGAGAAAACAATGTACTGTAAATATTAGGTCATTCAGATAATATTTAAGGGTGTCTCAAGTGAGGTAAATAATTCTCCTTATAACAAACATTAATTATTCATTACCTAGTAAAAATAAATTAATATTTTTTTTAATTAATGTAAATAAACGTTAGTTTTAGTTCAGAAAGTTTAAGTGCAGGCGTACTCCAATCGTAATAAGTAATTAAAAAAAATATTAATGAATAAAGAGAATTATTTACCTCACTTGAGACACCCTTAAATATTATCTGAATGACCTAATATTTATAGTACATTGTTTTCTCATGTAGTAGCAGCATTGAACAAATGGCCAATAAAAAACTCCAACTTTCGATTTTTTTGTCACCCTAATATATATATATATATATATATATATATATATATATATATATATATATATATATATATATATATATAGTGTGTATATATACATATAGAGTGTGTGTATAGATACATATTATATATATACATGCACAGTGTATATATAGATATTATATATATTTATATACAGTGTGTATATATATATATATATACAGGGTGTCCCATAAGTCCGGCATCATAGGAAAAATAATTAAAAAAGGCAAAACAAAAGCTTTTATTTACAGAACGTGCTCAATATGTCCACCATTGTTTTCAATACACAAATTCAGACGTGATACACAGTCAGCAAGCACACGGTGAATGATGTCAGGAGTAATGGTGTTACATGCCCCAATAATGCGCTGCCGCAAATGTTCAACACTCCTAATTTTCTCTGCGTATACCAGCGCTTTCAAGTGGCCCTCGAGATAAAAATCTATGAGTAGAATTATCTGGATTCGTTCTTCCTTGCTCACAGAATTATGGTTTGTAGAAATAGAAAAAAATATGAATTTCTCCTATGATGCCGGACTTATGGGACACCCTGTATATATATATATATATATATATATATATATATATATATATATATATATATATATATATACACACTGTGTGTGTGTATATATATATATATATTTTATATAGACAGTGCATATATATATATATATAATATATATATATATATATATATATATATATATATTTTATATAGACAGTGCATATATATATATATATATATATATATATATATATATATATATATATATATATATATATATATATAATTAGGGTGATTCAAAAAATCAGTTTTTTTTTTTTAATTGTTCAACCTGTATTTTGTTCCCTATGACAAAAAAGTAGTGTATGCCAAATTTGGTGAATTTTAAATAAAATTTACTATGTGCTACCAGGCGTCAAAGTTTCCCTCTTTTTCAATTTGTTTGTTTTTACAACTTATGATTTTATGTTTAATTGTTTATATTTCAGAATTTTTAATTAATGGTTTATATACTAGCTTGCTTTTAATTGTTGCTTGGAACTCGTAATTTTGATACCAATTAATCGATTATGGAAGCTAGGCCTAACTCACCATCACCCAGTTGCTCATTTGGGAGAAGTTCTACAAGAAAAGAAACTGAAGTATTGCTAATTGGGCAGCCCTCTGCAGTACTGAAAACATCCGTATTACCATCAGAGGAAATGATGGCCCTCTTCATGCACTACAGAAATATTAAAAAGCAAGACATTAGAGAATCATGCTGCTCTACTGCAGATGATGTGCTAGCAGTTTGGAAAAAAGCAGGAATACCAGCAAAACAAAGAATACATGTAGTAGATAAAATTCAAGGAATACTGAAGGAATGACAGCTGCTTAAGAAAAACAAAGCAAACAAATTGAAAAGATCACAAAATTTAAATAATAAAGAAGAAAAATGGAAAGATAAACTGGAAAACTTATTTGACATTGCTCATGAGAATGCTATGCAGCTTATAAAAATGGAAGATGATAAGAAATTCTTGAAAATGCAACGTGAGAAAGGACGTCATGGAAAAATGGGTACCATTGATAAGGCTGTTGCTAAAAAAGAGCAAAGAGCAGCAGAAAAGCAACAACGTTATGAAAAGAGGAAAGCAGAAGAAGAGATCAAAAGAAAGAAGAATGAAGAGGCTGTCATACTCACCAGTACATCATCAGAATCAGAAGAGAGTAAAAGTGATGAATCTGGTTTCTGTGCTGTACAACCTTCAACATGGAAAAGTAAGGTTGGCAAACGTAGAAAATTGTTTGATGATAAATTATTAGGAAGTCTTGATGTTGCAAAATTGAGTGACAGAAATGCGTCTCTTTTTAATGCAAACAATCAGACATCGCTTGAATGGGACATCTGCGAACAAATAAAATGCATGTGTTTCAATACAACGGCAGCCAATACTGGTCCTAGAAATGGTGCAGCTATTCTTCTAGAACAAAAATTCGACAACGATTTATTGTGGCTGGCATGTCGACACCATATATTTGAAATTATGCTGGAAGCTGTTGTTTCAAAGTCTTTATCACTATCTTCTGGCCCAAATATAGTCCTTTTTAAGAAGTTCAGAGAAAAATGGTCAAGCATTAATAAGGAGGACTACGAAACAGCATTATCAGATCCTCAGATCCAGATATCTATGAAAATATTCATGACATCAAAGATGACATAATTATATTTGCAACAAATCAACTAGATACATTCCAACCAAGAGACGATTACCTAGAACTATTGCAGTTAACAATTATTTTTTTGGGAGGTGAACCAAAAGGTGGAATCAAATTTAAACATCCAGCGGGACTTCATCGGGCTAGGTGGATGGCCAAAATTACATATTCATTAAAAATTTTTATGTTGAAATCTCAGTTCAAAATTTCAGTAAAAGACAAAAAAGGACTAAAAGACATCTGTCTATTTGCTACTCGGTTATATGTAAAGGCATGGTTTACAGCTCCTGTGCCATCTTGCGCTCCTCGTCTTGCTCTGGAATTATTACAGAATCTTGTAGTCTACAAACAAATAAATGACACAATTGCATTTGTTGCTATTAAAAAACTGTTAGGTCACCTCTGGTACCTATCAGAACTAGTAGCCTTGGCCTTTTATGATGATGAAGTGCCTACTGAAACGAAAAACAAAATTGTAAAGGTCTTGCAAAATACAACAGAAACTATTCCTGCAAAATGGGCTTTTCTAGATCCTGCACTTATTCCAACGAAGAAATTAGAAGATTTTGTCATCAAATACTCAAAGATTCTTTACAATAACAGAATTTAGTTCCAAATGTTTACTCAAAGATGCTAAAGAATGGCATAATGATGAAGAGTATAACTCCGCTAAGAAATCTATCAAACAGTGGAAAGTCGTGAATGATATAGCGGAAAGAGGAGTAAAATTAATGGATGAATATAATAAAATACTAACACATGATGAAGATCAAAAACAATTCTTGCTACAAGTAGTGAAAAACTACAGGGCTGTTTACTCTGATAGAAAGAAAGAAACATTGATGAAGTAAGGACAGCTAATGTCTCAAATATCATGCTAGTTTAATTATGCATGCTTATGGTTATGGTAGGACCTACGGGGGAGCTTTCCACATTAAAAAAAAGCAATGCGCCTTGTACTGTACCCCCTAGGTGGTGTGCAAAAATTTGACAATTTGAGTCGTTCTGTCAATTTTTAATTGCTGGTAGCAACCCCTAAAAATTAAAAATTTGCTAAAATATTTTAGGATAGTTGGTTTTATGCTGAAATGAACCATTTAAAGGGTTGAACACATTAAAATATAAAAAAAATTTTTTTACCCCCATATTTGAATCACCCTAATATATATATATATAATAATATATATATTTTATATACACAGTGTACTGAAGAGGCAATGTGCAGAAGAGGCAAAGAAAGACCTGATTGAAGTGTTTACAATGGGTGAGAAGTTGCCTCGGGACGACTACAGAAAGTGTGCAGAGAACCCACTGATCTTTCTAGGGGAGGTGCCTCATGAGCTCACCATAAGAGGAAACCTGGTCGAACGCATCACGTCCGTTGGATGGACAAAGTTCTCTACGCCCAGGAGATGCTCATGTGGTCGGAGCAGTTACACTATGATGAGAGGCTCCTGACGAAGCTAAGAAGACTGAATACAAAGTATGCCACAATAATAACTGACAACCATAAGGAACGGCAACGATTAGTACAGACTGTCGAGCAGTATTGAAACAAGTATCCCGACTTCTCAAGGAAAACACTGGGATAGAATTGTAGAGAATAATTTGTAAATTTGTTTATCAATAAAGAATGGGGGCCGGGAGGATAATAAAGTGCAAATGCCGGAGCCTGTTCTTCAGGCGGGGGGTTCGGAGTGGGCATTTTATTATCCTCCTCACCCGTTATTTTCACTAGTCCTACATGAGGATGAAAAAATTACTACAAATATACATGAAAACATTAATAATATATTTTAGTGATAAATATCTTGAAAACTGTATCACATATCGACATCAAAATTGCTTCCAATCGCATTTTCTCGTCGAGAGGATCGAAACGAGTGGCGCGTTGATAGGATTATCTCTATTAGTTACAAAGTTAGCATTTTACCGTAAATGACAGAAACATGCTATCTTTAAGCTCTTTGAATGACCCCTAGGCTAATTTCTATTTTGATGCAAATGGTACCAAAAGACTTCACTTAAACCAAATAATGGGATAAAACACAGTAGGCTACATTTTTCAAATATTTCCTAAATTTGAACACCCCTAGTGCACATATATATTTCAAAGAAATTGCCAGTCTCAGTAAGTTACCACTCTTGCGTATGTGTGTTACTGTGAGGTGTGTAGTAAGTTTGGTTTTTGTTATAACTTTATGCACGTTTAATATGTATTCTCTGTAATTTACTGTAACTTTATACATTTTATATACTGTAACTAATGCTTGTAAATTTTTTCAGATATTTCAGAAGCATTGTGTGTAACATTAATTGATCTGATAAATAACTCCAAGTTTCCAAACAAAATTTGGATCTTCATTGTTTGAAAACAATCTTAAAATGTCTACACAAAACTTTTTAAGACAAGAATAAATTTGGAGTGTCCTGTTTTCGGTGCTCCAGAAGATTTAAGTTCGGATGTATTGTCTACTTATTCAGAAATTATGAGATACTACAACTTTCTGTGTCATGAACTATATCGTTCTATACCTTCAAAACCCAATCAATCTGTACTCAAAATTACTAGAGAAATGGCTTTAAAACTACAGGAAGTATGGCGGAAGGGATCTTTCCCAACTGTTTCTCATGATAGAGTGCAACAGATGAGTATAAGCCACTACAATAAATATAGAAACCTTCTGAAATCCTACAAGCAAAGGAAATCGAATGCTGCATATATTTCTAAAATAGAGAAATTTAAAGACCAGTCAAATAAATTATTTGACATTGCAGCATGCAAGTGCAAATAGTTCCACAATTGTCACTGCAACAATATCAAAGGTTCCACCATTTGAAAGAGTGTTCCTCAGTGATCAACGAAATGAAAGAAAAATGTTCATGGGTGTAATTGACAAAGTTGAATATGATAAAATTGAAAAGAGAGAGAAGAGAAAGCAACTTCGATTCATACAAGCTGATAAAAGAATGAAAAGAGATAGAAATTTTCAACCTGGTAAGGAATCTATGGAAGATATCTCCTCTGAAGAGGAGGAATTACTGACTGAATGTTCAGGTGAGCCATCTTGCAGGAATACTCAAATGAGAGCGCTTCTTAAGGCAGTAACGAGAGTTTGTTAGATGCTAGAAATGAAAGACAAAATAAACCTAGAAGAGGACCACGAATTTTTAGTGTATTCTCTCAGTTTTCATGCTGAGGACTACACAGAACTAATAACCTGGAACGAGAGTGAGAGATTGGAGCCGCCACTAACAATACACCTGAGCGAGGACGATCTCCAAAATTTGATTGATTCCCATTATCCTCCGAAAATGGAGTTTCAAAACTTCCCATGTCATGCACAATCACACAATCAGTCGAGAGAGCGCTGCATTTGATGACAGAAGCTGCAATGGCGGTGTGTGGAATGAAGCAGAGAGGCGGTTAAAACAAGAGTAGAATCGAATCAAGAACAGTAATGCCAAAATTTAACACTAAAAAAGAATTCAGCTGCTGAATTATTTCTATACATATAGCTCTATTATCAAGGAAACTCACTATTTTTAGTATGATAGAAGAGGAAAGTGGGTGGAAGTCGAAGAGTAGCCACCTCCACGTGGTGAGTTCTGGGTATGTTGCGTGATTGGAGATAGATAATCATACAAAATAGCTGAGAGCTGCCCAGAATATAAATATTATTTATGTCCTGACCCTTCCTAAAAATGTGAAATTTGGTGAAATTTCATCCTCCTTGTGACAGACCTAAATATATGAATAGATGAAAAATATTTTGTCAATAGTTCAGTGGTACCAAATGGCAACCATTACTAATTACAGTAAATTGAAACAGTGACGTGATTTTACAATTACATGCTTTATATATAATCTGAATTTTTTTTGGGGGAATGCAGTTTGAAGGTTAAGTTTCCCCCCTTTTAAACACATGATCAGATGAAAGATTCAAAATAAAAATAAAAAAAACAAAAATAAAAATGATCGTGTTTTCGCCGACTATGCATTTCTAAAGGGCGACATAATTTCGGAGTAGTACATGAGTACAGTTTAAGTACATTACTGAGTACATTTTAGTTTTGGTTTATTGCAATTATGATTGCGATTATGGATTACTTCACATTCGCTTATGATTGTCCATTACAGTTCTATTAAAGTACATTCTTACATTATATATTAAATCATTACATTTAATTACAGTTTCATTGAAGTACATTACGTCGTTTACAATTCTTACAATGTTTTTATATTTATATATGGTTATTATATATTGTTATTAGTACAACATAATATGTTATAATATGTTATAACATGTTATAAATTTGAAATCAGAGGGACAGGAGGTTTCACGTTTTCAGATGTTCGATTTATGCTGATTTGCGAATTGCGTACACTTGCATAAGTATTTATGAATATCTTGGGAGAGGTGAACGCAGTTGAAAAAAAATAATAAAAAAATAATACGAGAACGTATTTGCGCGTTTTCGAACGAATGCATAAAGTTTTGCATTTCACGAGCAAAATGAATATTTAATAAAATTGACATCGGATAATGGTCAAGATAAGATATGGACGTATGGGTGGGGGGGGGGGAATATGGTCGAATAATAGTTATATTTATACTACATAACATATAAATAATGACTTCTATAGAGTGTACAGCAGTTTTTATTATGATGTTAAAGAATTTTCATACATTGAATACTAGAGATATGATGAAGGGAAATTAATGACGGGAAAATGTGATGTCATAGTTATTGAATTTGTACGTATAGTACAAATCATTATTAGGAAGATTTACAAAACGAATTAGAGACAAAGAGTGGGTATTAATGACTAAGAAGTACAACTACGGGTTCCAATCCTGTTATATGCAATGTGTATGCATATTCTAGGGTCGAGGGTGAGATGCAAGACAACCATAATTAATTATAATAAATTGTATAACAAATGAAAAATGGAAAATGGATACGACTAAACCATAGAAATGGTAGATCGTAGAGTTGTGACACAAACAAAAATAGGAAGCTACAAGTAAAATTATTATCTAAACTCGCGTTAAGCGATTTTGGTTCTTATGTAAAAATGAATATTGATTATTCATTGTTCATTTTCACACACATATATATATATATATATATATAATATATATATATATAATATATTTTCGCCTTTCTGTCTGTCTGTACTTTATGCAAGCGTAAACCGTTTGACATAGAGCTACCAAATTTGGCACGGGAACCTCTTATGGGATGAAGAATGTCAACACAGAGTCGGTCAGCCTGTCTGTCTGTCCTTTATGCAAGCGTAAACCGTTTGACATAGAGCTACCAAATTTGGCACGGGAACCTCTTATGGGATGAAGAATGTCAACACAGAGTCGGTCAGCCTGTCTGTTTGTCTGTTTGTATTACGGGCGGCAATGTGAAGCTCAAGATTTTCATGACTGTGTTCTTTTCTATAGTTCTATTGACTAGATATCTGATCAGATTCAGAAATCTTGACACAATGTGAAGCTCAAAATTTTCACGGCTGCGTTCTTTTCTGTAGTTTAGCCTGTCTGTTTGTCTGTTTGTGAAATTTATCCTGGCCAGTAATGGGGGAAGGGTGGGGGTGGGGGTAAGTGGGGGAGAGGGGTGGGGGTAATGGGGAGGGGGTTATGGGGAGAGGGTTGGCCCCCAAGTTGCATACAGGGGGGTGAGGGGTTTTTGGGGCATTCAGTTGACCTAACCGGGCATGCAATTAACCCGGGCAACGCCGGGTACCTCACCTAGTATTATATATTTTCGCATGTCTGTTTGTTTGTTTGTTTGTCCTTTATGCAAGCGCAAACCGTTTTGACCTAGAGCTACCAAATTTGGCACGGGAACATCTTATAGGATGAAGAATGTCAACACAGAGTCGGTCAGCCTGTCTGTTTGTCTGCAACGCCGGGTACCTCAAAAGGACGTGTGTGTGTGTGTGTGTGTGTGTGTGTGTGTGTGTGTGTCCAGCCATTACTCCAAAATGGAAGCAGTTACAAACATGAAACTTCACACACACATTGATTAGGTCCCCAGGTTGTGCACCTGGGTGTTAATAAATTAAATAATTAAAATTACTAGGCCCGAAAGGCCCCATCACCGCGATTAAACTACAGAAAAGAACGCAGCCGTGAAAATTTTGATTATTTGTTCAATAAAACTATAGAAAAGAACAGTCATGAAAATCTTTAGCTTCACATATAATTATTTTTTAGGAAGACTTCAAACCGTTTGACCTAGAGCTACCAAATTTGGCACGGGATAAGATAAATAATTTTAATCAAATTCAGCCTTTTGTCTTAAACTTTATTTTATTTAAACTGGGGTCTAATGTGAAATTTATCCCGGGCAACGCCGGGTACCTCAGCTAGTATTTCTATTATATATTTTCGCCTTTCTGTCTCTCTGTCTGTCTGTCTGTCCTTTATGCAAGCACAAACCGTTTGACCTAGAGCTACCAAATTTGGCACGGGAACCTCTTATGGGATGAAGAATGTCAACACAGAGTCGGTCAGCCTGTCTGTTTGTCTGTTTGTATTACGGGCGGCAATGTGAAGCTCGAGATTTTCATGATTGTGTTCTTTTCTATAGTTTTATTGATCAAATAATTGAACCAACAGTAATTGGGAGTTCGATTATTTGGTCAGGGTGGTTTTGGGGGATATCTGATCAGATTCAGAAATCTTGACACAATGTGAAGCTCAAAATTTTCCCGGCTGCGTTCTTTTCTGTAGTTTAGCCTGTCTGTTTGTCTGTTTGTGAAATTTATCCCGGGCAGTAATGGTGGAAGGGTGGGGGTAATGGGGGAGGGGTGGGGTAATGGTGATGGGTGGGGGTAATGGGGGAGGGGTGGGGTAATGGGGAGGGGTGGGGGTAATGGGGGAGAGGGTTAGCCCCCAAGTTGCATAAAGGGAGTGAGGGGATTTTGGGGGCATTCAGTTGACCTACCCGGGCATTCAGTTGACCAAACCCGGGCATTCAGCTGACCCAGGCACCGCCGGGTACCTCACCTAGTATATATATATATATATCCTATTATATATTTTCGCCTTTCTCCCTGTCTGTCTGTCCTTTATGCAAGCGCAAACCGTTTGACCTAGAGCTACCAAATTTGGCATGGGAACCTCTTATGGAATGAAGAATGTCAATACAGAGTCGATCAGCCTGTCTTGTGAAGCTCAAGATTTTCATGACTGTGTTCTTTTCTATAGATTTATTGACCAAATAATTGAACCGACAGTAATTGGGAGTTCAATAATTTGGTCAGGGGGGTTTTGGGGATATCTGATCAGATTCAGAAATCTTCACACAATGTGAAGCTAAAAATTTTCCCGGCTGCGTTCTTTTCTGTAGTTTAGCCTGTCTGTTTGTGAAATTTATTCCGGGCAGTAATGGTGGAAGGGTGGGGGGTGGGGGAAAGGGGTGGGGGTAATGGGAAAGGGGTGGGGTAATGGGGATGGGTGGGGTAATGGGGAGGGGGTTAGCCCCCTAGTTGCATAAAAGGGGGGGAGTGTTTTTTGGGGGCATTCAGTTGGCCTAACCGGGCATTCAGTTGACCTAACCGGGCTTTCAATTAACCCGGGCAACGCCGGGTACCTCACCTAGTCTATTATATATTTCCGCCTGTCTGTCTGTCTGTCCTTAATGCAAGCGCAAACCATTTGACCTAGAGCTACCAAATTTGGCACGGGAACCTCTTATGGGATGAAGAAGGTCACCACAGAGTCGGTCAGCCTGTCTGTTTGTCTGTTCGTCTGTTTGTATTACGGGCGGAAATGTGAAGCTCAAGATTTTCATGACTGTGTTCTTTTCTATAGTTTTACTGACCAAATAATTGAACCGACAGTAATTGGGAGTTCAATTATTTGGTCAGGGGGGTTTTGGGGGATATCTGATCAGATTCAGAAATCTTGACACAATGTGAAGCTCAAAATTTTCACGGCTGCGTTCTTTTCTGTAGTTTAGCCTGTCTGTTTGTGAAATATATCCCGGGCAGTAATGGGGAAGGGTGGGGATGAGGGTAAGTGGGGGAGAGGTGTGGCGGTAATGGGGGGGGTGGGGTAATGGGGAGGGGGTTATCCCCCAAGTTGCATAAAAGGGGGGTGAGGGGGTTTTGGGGGCATTCAGTTGACCTAACCGGGCATTCAATTAACCCGGGCAACGCCGGGTACCTCATCTAGTATATATATTATATATATATAATATATATATATATATATATATATATATATATATATATATATAACCTTACCTTTGGTTAGCTTCTGCCCGAATTGTTGATTCTGACGAAGGTCAAACTTTTCATTCCACCTTAGACCTACAGTTTAACGTGGAATATATATATATATATATATATATATATATATATATATATATATATATAAATAGGCCTTTAAGTGTAGTTAGTTAAAATAATTATATATATATATATATATAAGTAAATAGACCTTTAGGTGAAGTTATTTAAAATAATTAATTATATATATATAAAGTGTGTATTAATAGTTTTGTATGAAATTAGCTTGAAAACAAATGAATAAAGGAATATGTTATTGGAATGATTTCTTTTTTATTTTTCTGATTTTGTACAGTAGAAGATAAAGTGCGTGTATTTAATTTCTATTTATTCATTTTATAAACAGAATGGTGCTTTATTTATTTCGGTTTAAATGTATTTCTTTTAATGGTGGTATTTAGCAGCTCACCCTAATAATTAATTAATCAATACCTGAACAATTAAAATAAAAAGTGATATCTGGCAACTCAACCTTCCTCTATATAAGACCCGCTTGGGTTCGGAGCAGGGCTGCCACAAGATTTTAGGTGAGGGTAACAAAATTGACAAACAAAAGGTAACAAATCAGCCAAAAAGGTAACAAAATATAAAAAAAATTTAAAATTGATTATAAAATAACAAAGTTCATTATATTTACCTGATTTTTTAAAAATATTGCTTCTTCTTCATCCATATCTTCTTTTACACGCCATTTCACTTCCTTCATCTTATTCACCATCTCTTGAGATGGCTCCCAGACACTATGAACGAAGTTACAAAGCCGTGTTTTAATTGAAGGGCAAATACCCGAAATGTACCAACTGTATGATTTTGACTCGGAGATTTAAGGCCTATTTTCCCTTTACGAGAGAAGAAAAGAATAGTCCTTAAGTGTCTGAGTTAAAATCATACAGTTGTCCGTTTCGGGTATTTGTGCTTCAATTATATTCGCATTCAAAAATGACCACAAAATAAGAGCAAGCGCGTTCACAAACACAATCTTTGATAAATGTTGTTACAAGTTTGCAACTGGAACACTGACAGACTGCTGACTGACTCTGACTGAGACAGCGTGGGGGAGTCACTGAGTCAGTAAGCCGAGAACCGAAAACGTTTTCAAACGTATAGTCGTGACTCGTGAGATTTATACGCGAACGAACGATGTACGGAATATATAATCAGAAATATACAGTATATGCCATCTAAATTATTTAGCACTTTTTCCATCTGTAATTTAATGGTTTTAAATATGCTAATTTCTTTATAAAACTAATAATTTTAAATATTTTTAGGTAAACCGATAAAGCATATAAAAAACTCTAAAACGTAACAAATTTTTTGAACGTCGTACCAAAAGTATGAAAAAGATAGAAAGTAACACATTTGTTACGAACGTAACAAATGTGGCAGCCCTGGTTCGGAGCGGTCATAACGGTGCGAACTTCTGCGGAATAAAGATCTCACTATCCTACCTTACCTTGTAAGGTTAAGACTTAGGTTAGGTTTCTCTTTGGGGGGTAAGACATCCCAACTTCTCCCCCAAAGCCCTCCTCCGTCTCTCCTTTCTCTTCCTCTCTTAGGTTAAGGCAACCCCTTTGGGGGGAGGTTATCCTCACTTCTCCCCCCCGAAGCTCCCTCCCCTCTCCCCCTTGGCTCCTTCTAAGCCAACTGGCTGATTAGGGGCCTATAAGAGGACGGCGGGTCGGCTGAAGTGTTAATATGCACTTGGCTCCTGCCAGGTGAACACCTCTCTCCCTTTCTCTTGGGGGATAACGCCGCCTCCAAGTTTCATGACCCCTTGTTGCACCTGCAGCATTCCCTCACCCCCTTCATTGCATTCCCCCACCCCCTTCATTGCATACCCCCACCCGCTTCATTGCAAATCCCGAGGTTGGAAACAGATTGTGGTCGTTGATGGAGCGGAGTCGTCTTGGGCTAATGTAGTGAGCGGGGTACCTCAGGGTTCTGTATTGGGCCCCTTACTTTTTCTTATATATATTAACGATTTAGATGTCGGCCTAGTCAGTACAGTTTCAAAGTTTGCGGATGACACGAAGTTGGGTGGTAGGGCGAATAATGACGAAGATAGAGGTAAAATCCAAGAAGATCTGAATAAAATCGTTGATTGGTCAGTCACATGACAAATAAGATTTAACGTCGATAAGTGCAAAATTTTACATATAGGTTCGCGTAACGGTAATTTTGCGTATAGTATGTCAGGGAAGGAGTTAGCATGCGTAGAGCAGGAAAAAGATTTAGGAGTTATAGTCACTGGTGATTTAAAAGTGGCGAAACAGAGTACAGCAGCGATCAATAAAGCGAACAAAGTGCTAGGTTTTATAGCCCGGAATTTTGAGTACAAAACGCGCGATATTATAGTTCCTCTTTATAAATCATTAGTTAGACCCCATTTGGAGTACAAGATCCAATTTTGGAATCCGCATATGCGAAAAAAATATAGACAAAATCGAAAGAGTTCAAAAATCAGCAACAAGATGATCCGTCGCTTAGGTCAAAGTCGTACGAGGATAGGCTTAAGGAGTTAAAATTGACAACACTCGAGACTAGGAGGTTAAGGGGTGATCTAATCCAGGTTTTCAAAATTATGAATGGGTTCGATAACGTAGATAGAGATAGCTTTTTCGAAATATCTCAATATAATAGGACTAGAAATAACGGGTGTAAGTTGACAAGTAGAAGGTTGGAGACAGCAGTTGCCAAAATCTTTTTTACGCATAGAATAGTAAATAGGTGGAATAGTTTGCCGGTAGAAGTAATTAGTAGCACGTCTATGAACATGTTTAAAAATCGATTAGACGCATATGTTGATAGATTGGGTATAGTTTAAGGTAGCAAAATTAAGGCTTTGTGGTTCGGAACCCACGTAAAACTGTAGGTCCCCTTCGCCACCACGGAGGACATGCACAATACACAATTACGAACACAGTTCAGTTAGGTAGACCAGCCATGAGTGGATCCTAGGGTCTTTGTTAGTCTGAAACATTATAACATTATAACCAGTGGCGACTGGCGTATAGGAGCGATGGAGCGGTCGCTCCCCCTTGCTTGAAACGATAAATATTAATTTAACAGATAAAAAATATATTAATTTTAAGATATTAAAATAAATATTCTTGAAATATATTTTAAAAATTCATGTGGCATATCATGATTCATGAGGCATTTTGAGTAAGCCTTCATACAGTACATAATATTCTAAACTTATAGCATAGCTTCAAACAGCGTACCGCTGTTTGAATACAAAATAATATTGCAGCCGAATGGAGCGATAGATTTTTCGCTCAAGTAAATATAAATTATATTTTACTGTTGTAATGAAAATATAAGTACAATCGCGAATTTTTTTTATAATAACAACTTTATTTTTACTAATAGTTACTTCAGTAATAATGATATAAGCCATTTATATGTATTTTATTGAAATTATTACTTATTTGTAATTAACTAGAATTGTACGTCTGGCATAGCCGCATATGTTAATACAAGTACTCTTGTGAGCGGCAGTTGGATTCGCGCTAGCCTATTGTGAGTCCGTGTTGTCGTACAGTGGTACATTATTATAGTCAAATACATACATACTTACATAATTTATACCACGAGTCGCCACTGATTATAACATAGCATATATTATATATATAGAGTGTGTGTGTGTGTGTGTGTGTGTGTTTATAATATATATTATATTTTTAATATACACTGTGTGTATATTATATTATATATACACAGTGTATATATATATATATATATATATATATATATATATATATATATATATATATATATATGGGAATGAACTCAGAATGGTTCCCAAAGGTTTTTATGATACACACAGACCGTGCATGGAACAAGGAACTCTTCTAGGAAAATTAAATCCACTATAGTCCGAATAAGTAATGGTAAATGACAAATACTATAGTTTTTTCTTTTTCATGATGATTGCCCGACGTGTGCAACGGGTCACTCATTTACCATTACTTATTCAGACTATAGTGGATTTAATTTTCCTAGAAGAGTTCCTTGTTCCATGCACGGTCTGTGTGTATCATAAAAAACCTCAGGGAACCATTCTGAGTTCATTTCCATCAAGAAACGGACATGTTATGTGCCTTGAAAAGTAGACGCTCAATTCTGCCAGTTGAGGTTTAAGTTTTGGTTTTTGGCTAAAATATAATAGTTACCCCTTTTTCTTTGATGTATTCAATCTGCCGTGAAGGCTGGATCCTATCTGCTTTGCAGATAGCTGGTGAGGGAAGCTATATTTTTGGGACCTCTTTGCAAGTGACCCTTTGCCCACGTCGGGCTAGCATCATGAAAAAGAAAAAACTATAGTATTTGTCATTTACCATTACTTATTCGGACTACGTATAGTGGATTTAATTTTCCTAGAAGAGTTCCTTGTTCCATGCACGGTCTGTGTGTATCATATATATATATATATATATATATATATATATATATATATATATATATATATATGAGGTTGTAACATATTCTGCTCGAAATTTTAGTTCATTTAGAAAAAAAATTAAAGGATTTATAAGGGCAAATTTGCTCGAATTTTTAGTTTATTCACAACAAAAATTAAATGACAATGACAAATTAATCATCAATATAATTCCCTTCGTTTTCTATAACCTCCTCCCACTTGTAGAAAAGTTTTTTTATGCTACGTTCGAAAAAATCCCTTGGTTTCGAGTTAAAAAAAGCGATCACTTCGTTTTCGATGGCTTCCCTGGATTGCAACCTTTGTCCGGACTTCTGAATAAATGGTAATCTGAAGGTGCGATGTTGGGAGAATAAGGTGGATGAGGCATTTTTTCCCAACCAAATGCCTCCAATTGGGCAGTGGTCATTCGAGCAGTGTGAGGGCGCGCGTTATTCTGGTGGAACAGAACACCTCTGCGATTAATTAATGCAGGACGTTTTTCTTGTAATGCCATCTTCAATCGTTGGAGTTGTTGGCAGTAGACTTCAGCTGTGATTGTTTGGTTATCCTGCGGAAGCTCAAAATGAACAATTCCTTGCATATCCCACCAAACGCATAGCAAAACTTTCTTTGGATGGGGTCCATTCCTTGGCTGATGTTCAGGCTTTGTTTCACGGCTAAGCCACTGATGTCGACGCTTAATATTGCTATAGAGGACCCATTTTTCATTCCCAGTGACGATCCGATTCAAAAACGGTGCCTGCAGTTGCCGAGAATGCAGTGATGTGCAAATATCGATTCGATGTCGAAGATTCGCTTGTGACAAATCATGCGGAACCCATTTTCCAACTTTCACTACTTTTCCTAAAAGCTTCAAATGACGATGAATGGTCATATGGGTAACACCAAGTTGCAGACCAAGTTCTCGTACAGTTACAGTTGGGTTTTCCCCCACTGTTGCTTTCAGCAACTCTTTATCTAACTCATTTGGTCGTACTGTTCGTTGATAATATTTCAGACTGAAGTCTCTATTTCTGAACTTCTCAAACCATCTCCTACATATCCATTCGTTCACAACATCATTTCCATAAACTCTGAAATTTTTTTGCGGATTCACTAGCGTTAGATCCTTTATGGAACTCATACAGCATCACATGTCGAACATGCTCTTTCGTGGGCTCCATGTTTTTTCAATTACTGTAATATCGTAGGGGTGGCGTTGTAACTGTGAAAAACATCAGAGAAAATATTCATTAGCCTAATCCTACACTACTCTAAGGGCCTAAGTCATTCTGTATCATTCTGTATCATTCTGTATCGTGATGAAACCTGTGTGAACCTGTTGCTGGGTGTATTTTGCAACATTTCTAAAACTATTTCACATTATCTTGAGGTTATTCTATTATCTATCGTCCGTTTTCTAATCGAGTAGAATTTATGTTAGAACGTTTAATATATATATATATATATTATATATATATATATATATACACACACACATATATACACACAGTATATATATATATATATGGGCTGGCAGGTCCGACCCGGGTTTAACCCGAAAGTGAGATAAGACCCGGACCCGGACCCGGACCTGAAAGTGAATTTTAAAATTGACCCAGACCCAGACCCGACCCGAAAGTGAAGGACCTGCACAGCCGGGTTTTTAGTTTACAAAATTTATGCGTGCGCCTTTAGATTTGGCAACAATGTATTGAATTATCACTCCACCCTCCAAGTGACTCACTGGAAGTGGAGAGTTAACGGTGACGGAAGAATAGCCTAATCCTAATATATTTTATTGTTTGTGAGTTGTGTACTGTGTACATTGGTTGTGTACTGTGTACATTGGTTGGTCTCCAGTGCTTCGTTTGCTATTTATTTGAATTTGCAATTCCTTTACAAGGTCTTTTTTCGGTGGGGAGTGGTAGCAAAAAAACTAGCCTTACAAATGAATATTTTAAATATAATAATATTGATAAAACATCTACATGCCAAATTGAAAAGTGTGGAAAAGTGTATAGTGGCAATCATGTGACAAACCTAAAGCGACACCTAAAATCGTGTCACCTAGACATATATCGTAAAGTTGAGGATCATGATAAAAGCCTACCTAGCACTAGCAGTACTTCGAAAACTCAAATACAAACCAAGGGAATGAATGAAAGTTCTTCGGACGAGACCTCTGCCGCGGACCCAATTGAAAAAGAATTGCTACAAAAGGAAAGACTTCTCCAGAAGGAAGGACGAATTCAAACTGTCACTGAGTGCGAAGTTTGACGCAGGTGTGATAGAGTTTGAAAAATGTCCTCACCTCGCAAAAGAGAGAGATTCAGCTGGGAAACTGATCCATCAAGATCCCATGAAATGGTGGATGGAAATGGGAGGAGAATTAAAACAGGCAGCCTTGGTAGCATTGTCTACTCCGTGCACACAAGTTAGCGTTGAAAAATTGTTCTCCACTCTAAGCTTCATTCTGAACCCGCAAAGAAATTCTCTTTCGCAATCATTATTAGACGCAGTATTGTTTTTGCTATCGAACGGTGTTGGGGAATAAAGTCTTCTCAAATAAAATAGTGTAGAATAGTCCTAATAAAAATATTTCAGTTAAGAAGCGCATATATATATATATATATATATATATATATATATATACATACACACACTGTATATTAAAAATAAAAAGTTAGTTAAAAATTCAGAAATCTCTTTCCTGTCTTGCCACAACTTTCAATCTAGATTCTAGGAGAAATAAGTATAGGCTATGCCGCTATATCAATATCTGTTTTAAAGCAGTTCACAGAATATGTTGCCCTCAAAATATAAAGACAATATTACTACCAAATGACTTTAATTATTTCACATTATCGGTTTTATTTTTGTTTTTTAAGATAAACAAAGTATTTAATTTTAATGCAAGAAGATGATAATTCCCATTTGGGTCCACTCAAAAAATATAGAATTTGTTTTCACAAAATTAATTAAAATTTAGAATAAGGGGGCTGAAGAGAGCAATCATACATCGTACTTTGCCCCTTAGCAATGCATGTATAACTATACCTAGTTACTATTAAATATTAATACAATTAATATACCTACTTTCAAACATTTCCAAAATCGGATTAATTATATATAAGTATGGTTAGGCTACTACCGTATAGCCATATAATGTTTCACTGTTTCAGAAAACATGTTAATGTAGCTACCGTAGCATTCTTATTACCTATCCTATACCAGATTATAATTATTACATTTTTAATAATGGACCCGACACAGACCCGGGTCATATACTGAAAGACCGGACAGGACCCGGACCAGGACCCGAAAGTAAATTAGAAAAATGACCCAGACTCGGACCCGACCCGAAAGTGATAGACCCGCACAGTCCTGGTATATATATATATATATATATATATATATATATATATATATATATATATATATTAGGTCGGAGTGAAACAACTTTTTATTTCAAATTTATTTGCCTCACTTGTTTTTTGGTGTATTAAAACATAAAAATGATGTATTCGGTGATTTAATGTTTGTAACTCAACCATCTCTCGCATTTTAACATAAAAGCAAAATGGCCATCAGCAGGTTGTACATAAATAAAAATATGCTCATAACATAAAAACTAAGTGTTCTAGCAAAAAAATAATTGAAGAAAAACGCTTTATAATGCAAAACTATACTTAAAAAACACCATTATACATGCATTATATTGAAATAAAATTGTATCTGGTCTCACTTGGTTGGATGCCATAAATCAATTACATTTGAATGCGATATAAAACCCGCTCATCTCAAATATTATTATTTTTTCAGGAGAGGCATCAGATCCTTTTTGGTTTCAAGTGAGGGAAGCAGAGAGCGACTTTTTATTCTTGACCTAATAAATCTGTCTCTTGATTCCTGTGATATTACTAATGCTGATGCATCTGTAACCAACTTCACGGCTCTTTCGACGTTCTGTGTGTGAATGGGTATTACTCAACTTTGAAACATTTTGTTTCGTACTCAAGCAATTCTTCATCACACAATTTAGAAGTGTGAGGTGGCTCACTGATATCAATCATATCCCAGAAGATGATGTCTGTCCAATGTGATGCTTTGAAGTTCAATTCTGGTACTTTAAATTCTCAACTTCAACTTCACTTCAACTTGTAATGTTTTTCTCAATTTCTGTCTCTCTCTTCTCACCTTACTTCGGTCAATAAAAAAGTCACTGTCTTTTTCGGTAATGATACCCAAATCCACCAAAGTAGCTGAAGCAATGGCCGATGCAGCCCTATCTGAAACACCAAATCTGTCGGCTTCCATGGCGAGATTGGGTAAAGGGGCTCTCATTTGAATGTTGGAGCATTCATATTCAGACTCAGTTGTTGAACTTTCTTCGGTACTAGAGAGATCAGTATTATTATCAGGTGAAAGCACATCATCAATGACAACCTTTTCGAATTCTTAATGCATGATATTTTTCTTCGCTTACTTCCTTGTTGCTCCTTCAACTTTCTTGCAATTCTTTTTGCTATAGATTCTGAAAGGGTAACATCCATACCTCCAATCACCATATTTCGCATAGTCCTCTGATCCTCAAGGAATTCCAGTTCTTTTTTGGGTATTCTTGATTCTTTTGGACAAAGAATTTTTTGAACAATTCAATAAGCTTCGCACTGCTTTTGGATTGATTGAGTTGCGTAACCTTGTCGGTAAAGCATTTCAGCTTGATAATTATGGATTTTTTACTCATTGAGGGTAATGATGAACATTTCCACACTTCGACCAATGCTTCTGCTATCGTTTTGAGAATATCATTATTTGTTAATTTTGCAGATGAGCCTTCCTCCAGTAGAAGAAAATATCTCCCAACCTGCATATTGGAGGGTAAGACATTATGTGGCAATTCACTTGGAATTCCCAACAGAAAATGTTGCTTCACCGACTATCTAGTTAGTAGGGATTTTGCCATATTTAGATCTAAGGTTAAATTTCTACAGAAATATCACATTATGAAAATCTGAAAAGATACAAAACACGGAATTAGTTAAAACAAATTATATATAAGCTCTAAAACTAAAATGTAAACATGTTTTACTCAATAGTCTTTGTAGCCACACATGCTACAATATGCAGCATGCGGCTCCTACCCCTACCCCTTATCAGCCATATTCAAGATGTCATTGATCTCGAGTGAGACTGATGTTTAGATAAGCGTCCGTGTGTTCTTAAGTAGTTGGTGATTAGTAAGTATCGCTTGTGTTGTGTGAATATATTTACTCATTATCATAGTTATAAAGAAATAACGCACAATATAAGGCGATATCTTCTCTCAAAAACCAATACATATTATACTAGGGGTCTTTCAAAATATGACTTTCCGCCATTTTGTTTTCGGAAAAAATGCGGCGGGTGGAGGGTCTAAAAAGAAAATATTATCTTTTTAGAACTTCTAGAGGGTCAATACACCAAAGTGAGGCAAGACGGTTTAATATTTTCATTCCACCGTACTGTAATATATATATATATAATATATATATATGATATATCAGTCTTTCCTTGTGAACAGACGTGTTTTATCGAGTGTCCAGTGTTACCAATTGAATAAGTGGTTTTCGTTGAAGTGTCTTTAAAAATAGTGTTTGGTGCATTCTTAACTAAACTACTTCGTGTTACTAATCATTCATTAACGAATATATTTAATTTATTGACTTTATTCATTACTTTATTATTTGATTAAACCAGGGCTAGTGCACGTGGCTTGTCGTCTTTGTTTTTTGAATCTAATAAAAACAAGGCTTCATAAGGTTTAATTTCCCTTGTTTCCCGTGTTTGTTTTTCAAATCTCTTGGAAAACGAGGTTTCATAAGGTTCATTTTCCCTTGCTACGGGGATCAAGGAGGGCGTGGTCACCCACCGTGGGAAAAAGGAAAAAAGGAAAGGAAAAAGTCGGTCGAATAGCGGACAGATAAGTTTCATTAATACTTTTTTTTTTGCAGATCTTTCGTCGGTAGCTTAATTAAGTATATATTCATTCAGTATAAATTTGTGTTACAAGAACCTGTTTCTGCGTTTCGAGAACATTTTTGCGGACTTGCGCAGGTGACGGCACAATAAGCACGTGGTAGACCTACGTTGTAATCTATTAATTTCCAAACGCTCGTTTTTTGTTCTATTTTTTTAATTAATAGCATGGCACTCACTTTAATTACTTGCAGTCGCTGTGAAGGGAAATTTGACGCTTGCGCGTTTACTTTGGCTAATAATAATGAACAGTTAGTTTGCAGGTGGTGCTCAAGCATGGAAATGCTGAGGAACGAGTGAGTTAGAACGTGAGAGGGAGGCCAGAGTGAGGCTTGAAGAAAGGGTGATGCTTCTGACGGAAAAATTAGAATCCCTTGAGACTTCAGTTAAGAACCCTCCTGCTTCAGTTTCTACTAATAATATAAATAGTACTAATAGCCCTCTCTCTTCCCCTAATTCCCAACCCTTCGTTCAAGTGCGTAATGGAGCCCCATTGAGAAAACCTAAGACTTGCTAACCTGGTGCAAGGGTGGAGGACATAACTAATAGTGTTGGCCATTTTACAGACGGAAACTCTGAGGACACAACTTATGTTATTCATGTCGGTACTAATAACATTTTAAATTCTAGATCGGAAGAGCTGCTGGCTAGGTACAGGGACTTACTAGAGCGACTAAAGTAAAAAACTAATAAGACACCTTAGCCTAAAGACACCTTAGCCTAAAGACACCTTAGCAGTCATTCACAGAAACAACCCCCGCAGTTATGGGCACAAGGCTATTTACTGGCCCATACACCTACAGCAACAGACCGGGGTATACATAAAACATGCCCGCAACACTGGTGAGAAGACTGTGTATTCCTTTAACGGCTGCTGGTGTCATGGAAGCCCGCGCGCTGTGCCGTCATAGGGGACCTCCATGGAAGATCCCCCGCCGATAGCCTCGCATGGACCCGTAACCGCGATCAAGATCAACTTATAAGCTCCCAGTTCACTCACAAAATCGTCTGGGAGCATGAGTATGATGCACGGATAGAAACAGATGACAAGCACCGTGAAGAAATAAGGGCCATCAAACGTTCAATGGTGCTGGACCCCCCTCAAATGCGGTGACAGCTTGTTTGGAGGGCGTACAAACCCATTGAAGCTATACTTTCCGCGTACGGAGGGTGTGAAACTCCATTACTACGACTTCTGCTCTTTATACCCCTACGTGATGAAGAACAATCCGTACCCCGTAGGTGCGCCTGAAAAACTGGTGGGTCCCACCATGCCAACCATCGAGGAGTTTTCAGCTAACTTGAATGAGCGCTACTTTGGACTCTTTCGTAGACGTGCTCTCTCCTCGCGATTTATGGATGCCGATCTTACCCGTCGTTATAGATCACAAGCTCATGTTTCCCCTGTGCGTGAAGTGCGCAGAGGAAACAACGGTGATTGTAACCATACAACCAACCAGCGTAAGATCAGAGGTGTATATAGTATATACAAGCCCTGAGGTGGACCTAGCCGTTCGCCATGGCTACAGAATATTGAAGATACATGAGGTGTGGAGGTTTCAGAATCTACCCAACCTTTTCACACCATATATAAACCTTTTTTGAAGGATAAAGTAGAAGCATCAGGGTAACCGCGAGGGGTTGATACCGAAGATAAAAAACGGCTTATATTCAGCGTTACCGTGCCCGTGAAGGTATACAGCTTGACCGTTCCCAAATTGTTAAGAATCTTGGCAAGCGCTTTAGTGCAAAGTTGTGTCTAAACAGTCTTTGGGGGAAATTTGCACAGAATACCGGCAAAGGGAACGTTCGTTTGGCACAAAGTTATAGTGAAGTCTGGGATTATGCCAACACTCCCGATAAAGAGGTTATGGAGATCGTGAATGTAGGTAATACGTACATAATAAAGTACAACATAACCGAACTGGCCACAGATACCTCACGGGTTACAAACATACCTGTAGCCAGCTTCACAACGGCCTACGCCCGCATCAAACGTTGGGGTTTACTGCACTCTCTTGGACGGACGGTGCTGTACGCTGACACAGATAGCGTGATATTCATAGCGAGGAAGAGTGAATACATACCCGCTATTGGGGAATTCCTCGGAGAGTTAACTGACGAGATCAAGGATGAGTATCGTGATTGGTGCTTACGCAGACTCATTTTTATCAACAGAGCCAAAAAACTATGTGGTACGGGTGAGGGTGGGGGATGATATGAAGTATATCGTGAAGGCTAAGGGTATCACGCTTAACCATGCGAACCGTCGAGTCATTAACTTTGGCTCGTTGAAGGATCTAGTGTGCTTGGAAGATGAGGGCGACCAGCCTCCCAAACTGAATGTGGGGACCCACAATTTTCGGGCGCAGAAACTGGGGGGGGGGGTGAAGGAACTTAGGGGCACGAAGGTATGCCGTAACACATATATGAAGCGTTACCAGGTGCCTGGCACCTATGATACCGTACACTTTGGCTACCTTAATCCTTGATTGTATTTATATATATGTGTATTGTTAACGATATCTTTATTTATCACGTATATTTGCTTCAATTAAGGGTTCATTTTCTCCTTTGTGTGTGTGTTGTGTGTGTGTGTGTGTGTGTACAGGAAAAAGGCTAAGCTCCGCCCACTGTAAGATCGGTCGCGTGACTCCTGCCACTACCTGAGCATATCTCTATCCCTGCGTGCTCAGTTGACCTCTGCATACCCTTGAGCTCAGACGTGTATTCTCCCGCGTAGACGAAAAATAGTAATGGCTACCTTTAATATTGCGTGTTCAACGTTTATGAAGTGGTATTCGGCAAAGTGCCAAGATGTGGTGAATATTGAAAAACTCCCTATTCCTCCCTTCTTTGATACTTTTAAGGCTACATTGAACCGTACGAAGGACCAAGATGTTCAAATACTCTATGGCTATTCTGGCGAGGGCATTGTAGAATTTCGTAGTACAAGCGATGTATTGAAGTAGGTTGTAGACCTAACCTTTATAAAAGCTCACATATACCGCGAAGTAGAAGAAGCAACACGTTCAAAAGATAAGCAACGGTTATGGATAGTGAGTCTTGTTGACGAGTGGTATGACAAGCGATATTATGTCATGTTACATCATACCGAGTACTCGTACCCTACGGTTGAGAATATAAATCTTGTCATCATGGAGAATCTTAAGTATTTTTACCACTATATTGATATATATCATGAGGTTTGTAGTGAGGTTGTGGCTAATGGCCTGTGTGAGTTTTTAACAGACTTTAGAGACTAGTATCGATTGTAAAACAAAAAGGATAAATATGGGCATATGTTTCTCTCAAATAGTGCACCGGATTGTGATAATATTTACTTTGTGGAAATGAATGTCTGGTGAGTGATAAAACATTAAAACCGGTATTGTTTCATGTAGCGGAAAATTCTGTTTGCCCACTATAATGGGGCACAAATATTCGAAGAAGCCCGTACACGCTTCAGCAGTTTATGGTGTGACTCACTCCCCCATCGAGCCGCCAACCTGTGTACATCACCCTTCCGAAACATACGAGTTCGAACAAACCCGTACACGTTTCATCGGCGCGACTCACTCCTCCCGTCGAGCCGATCCACCCACCTGTGTCTCATAGTTATCTCAGAGCTTGACCCGACTGGACGTGCGAATACGATGGAACTTCCTTTGAGAAGCATTCTCAATGCCGCGTACGGTGTGTCCGTGACGAAGTCATTGCGCGTATTCAGGCGCGAAACCGGCACCATTAACTATGTACTTGAAACGATTTGCAGGCATGCAAGCAAACGTAATGTTATTTATTTAAGTGTTGAGGACATGAACAGAGTCTTCGTGATAGTTGAGAAGTGGAGTGAGGACCGTTATCAAATACCTTCAGGTGCAGGTACAAGAAAAGAACAGATTAGTGATGCCCCCTCATATACCGTTGTTTGTACGTTGTGTATAAATAACGATCAGCCGTGCATTGATATGCGTTTGATGTGGAAGAATGCATCTGATAATAACGTTCTTGTCCCTACGCGAAACCGTTTCATCCTCGACAAAATGTTTGAAATCGACGGATTCCGCAAGCTGAAGCTTATATTAGACGCTCGTGTTACGGATATGATTTATTTTGACACGGTTCTTGAATACACATACACCGCTCTGCTCGACGGATTTATCGAATGTAGGAATGAACAAGGCAAGAATGGTCTAAAGCTGGATGCATATTTAAAAGGTTTAGATCCTTCGAAATATCCCGAACTTTGGTACAAAGCACTTGAGCGGTACAGGGCAGAGCTCGCCTACACTGTTCATCCTGAAGAGCTGTATTTCTATATAATGAGTAGCTGTCGTTACGACTTGGAAGATTATTTCAATTGCCACTATGCAGAGTGAAGAAGACTTCACGATTGAAAAGCTTGGGACGGTAAGAAAAAAACCCTCGATTGGAAAGGAGTGTTTATAAACTTGTATTTAATAATGATGTTGTGGCTAACGATGACCGCTTTGTGCGTGCTTTTGATTGTATTCTAGCCGTGTTTAAAGATAACTTGCTAACCGAATGTAAAGTGGGCACAAAAATAGTATTGAACGATATGAAGGCCATTTATATTGAGTATAGGCGACCGCACACCTTGAGCGGTGAAGTAATGGTTGGACATATTTACCGTGTAGTGCAAAGCAATAATATTGTGACTGTAGACTCGATCACGTGTGAGTTTAGTGTTTTGCGCTGTAGAACATAAAGTATTCTGATGTATATTTATTTTCAATATATTTAATTATTTAATATATATATATATATATATATATATATATATTATATTATATTAGTGATGTAGGTCGCATCCGCATCCGCGGAACATCCGCACATTTTCTCGCATCCGCGTCCGCATCCGCACTTTGGACTGCGGATGTCGTGCGGATGTGGACCGTTGAGATAAAACGTCATTAATAAGCGGAAATTATCAAATTCTACTATATTAATAGAACTAGTTCATTGTGCGCAAAAGTGATGCAAGCGACAAGACGAGAGACTGTTCTTGTATGAAGTTACTCTCTTGCAACCTACTTAGATCCACGTTACAAAGCTAAGTTATTTTCACCTAGTACATTAGAACGAGTTAAATCATCACTTGGCAAAGCAGTTGAAGAGCTTCAATCTCTTGAATCTGTCGCTTCGCCACTCACCAAAAGAATAAAAGTTTCAGTGACAGAACCAGCACCTTCAACAAGCAAATCTATCACAGAATCTGTCTCTCAGTTTCTTGAGTCAAGCAGCAATGACGAGACCTACGCGATGTCAAAAGATGTAGTAAAAATGATCGAGAGCTATCACCAAGAAAAACGCCTGGCTGCATGTGACAATCCTATTAGTTGGTGGAAAAATACGCAGAATATCTATCCATACTTGAGTAAACTTGCAAGGAAACATTTAGCCTGTCCTCCAACAAACGTACCAAGCGAGAGATTATTTAGCAGTGCTGGATTAATATATGATGAAAAGAGAAACAGACTGGCAGCAGAAAAGGCAGAAAAATTAATGTTCCTTAAGCATAACCTTCCTATAATTAAGTTTGAACATTAAACGATGAACATCTTAGTTTACTTTATTTTAATTACTCATTTATAAATATGCCTAATAAAACTTTAAACTTAATATAAATAGTTATCAAGCTAATTAAAGATATCTTTCTATAAGGGTGGAGGTTGGGGAAAGAGGTCGGTGGGGTGCATTTGAGTTGGGTTCACGTCCCGCATCCTGGTAACACAATTATGGTTTCTAATTGTGGCTGAAACTCAACAAAATATAACGAATTTATTTGCAGACGAATTCACTAATTGATTTCTATATTAGTTAGATGCTTGATATTATTTTATATGTTCAGAGAAAAGTACAGCAATTATTCTACAATTAATCAATTATATTACATTATAGCTACAGCTCTCTATATAATAACTTATTATATACGTTAAACACAACAAATCTCGAATATATCCTAAAAAATAACGAAAATGTAGACATCCGCATCCGCGGATGTTGAAATCAAACATCCTCATCCGCATCCGCATCCGCGGATGTGAAAAAAATGACATCCGCTACATCACTAATATATATATATATATATATATATATATATATATATATATATATATATATATATATATATATCCCGTACTAATATGCTGCTCATTATACTCCTTCGTTTTGTATATTATCATTTTTTATTTTCATTATATTTAATTATTTAATATATATATATATATATATATATACATATTCCTCGTTCGTATTTCTTATGCTATTATTATTTTTGATCATATACACACCATTGTTTGATTGTGTATTATTTTCTATATATTTCGGAAATTGAATCCATTAATTCGTCTAAATAAACAGAATGATGTAATGGTGTTTTATCTAATTCTTTTGGTTGTACACGACATTTATTTATATCAAATGGCTGCCTTCTAAAACGGCTGACGGATTTCTAAGCCAATCTGGCAGTTGAAAAGGAAATATATACACACACATCTGCCTTCTAGATATTCTACGTGAAGTGGCTGGTTAAGCCAGAATATATGCTTTAATTAAATAAATAGCGCAATCTGGCAACTCAACCCTAATAATGTACTCCTGAACAAGCCATTTACGCCTTCTGAGTGAACTGGCTGGTTAAGCCAACTGGCGGATTAAGCCTGAATATATGCTTTAATTAAATAAATAGCGCAATCTGGCAGCTCAGCCAGATACGCCAACTGGCACTCTCTCCTTTTGCGCCCATTCTACTGGGGGCTATATATAACCTCAACAAGTTTGAAATCGTTCAATTTAAGTTCTGCTATAGTCGAATCTATCGGTTCTGGAATTCTGTGCTTTACTTGTATAACGTTCGCAATATTATCTTTGATATACAACATGACACCGCCTCCTCGCCTACCTATTCTGTTTTTAATAAAAAGTCTGTAACTTCTAATTTGACACTCCCCTACAAAGTCACATGTTTCAATGCTAAGCCACGATTCATTTATCGCAATTAAATCATAGTCTTTACAAACAATTAAAGAAAAAGTTCGTTTATTTTATTTCGTAGGCTACGAGCATTTAAGGAGAGAACCTTCAAATTGTTTGTAATTGCGACATCTTCACGAGCACAAGGGAAATTTGAGGAAATTACGCCGGGACCGTTCGAGTTACGCGCAGCTCCAACGTCATTAAGATGAAATCCATCTCCGAGGAACAAGTCCCTCTTGCCGTAGAAACTGTTCCAAAAATTCTCAAAATGCGCTCCTTCCTGTTGGCAAAGAGATTTTAGATTATTGTTGATATAGGTCGCCTTGCTGTAGAAATCGCTACGTTGGATAATAATTAGAGGAAGTATACCTGTTAAAACAATCTTATTAGTTTTTTCCTTTAATCGCTCTAGGAAGTCCCTGTACCTAGCCAGCAGCTCTTCCGATCTAGAATTTAAAACGTTATTAGTACCGATATGAATAACATACGTTGTGTCCTTAGAGATTCTGTCTGTAAAATGGTCAACACTATTAGTTATATCCTCCACCCTTGCACCAGGGTAGCAGTAACGGCGCCTACGACGAGGGTTTTTCCCACAAAATTCCTCGAGCTGCCCTACAGTATATATATTAGTGATGTAGGTCACATCCGCATCCGCATCCGCGGAACATCCGCACATTTTCTCGCACCCGCATCCGCACTTTGGACTGCGGATGTCGTGCGGATGTGGACCGTTGAGATAAAATGTCATTAATAAGCGAAAATTATCAAATTCTACTATATTAATAGAACTAGTTCATTGTGCGCAAAAGTGATGCAAGCGACAAGACGAGAGGCTGTTCTTGTATGAAGTTACTCTCTTGCAACCTACTTAGATCCACGTTACAAAGCTAAGTTATTTTCACCTAGTACATTAGAAAGAGTTAAATCATCACTTGGCAAAGCAGTTGAAGAGCTTCAATCTCTTGAATCTGTCGCTTCGCCACCCACCAAAAGAATAAAAGTTTCAGTGACAGAACCAACACCTTCAACAAGCAAATCTATCACAGAATCTGTCTCTCAGTTTCTTGAGTCAAGCAGCAATGACGAGACCTACGCGATGTCAAAAGATGTAGTAAAAATGATCGAGAGCTATCACCAAGAAAAACGCCTGGCTGCATGTGACAATCCTTTAGTTGGTGGAAAAATACGCAGAATATCTATCCATACTTGAGTAAACTTGCAAGGAAACATTTAGCCTGTCCTCCAACAAACGTACCAAGCGAGAGATTATTTAGCAGTGCTGGATTAATATATGATGAAAAGAGAAACAGACTGGCAGCAGAAAAGGCAGAAAAATTAATGTTCCTTAAGCATAACCTTCCTATAATTAAGTTTGAACATTAAACGATGAACATCTTAGTTTACTTTATTTTAATTACTCATTTATAAATATGCCTAATAAAACTTTAAACTTAATATAAATAGTTATCAAGCTAATTAAAGATCTCTTTCTATAAGGGTGGAGGTTGGGGAAAGAGGTCGGTGGGGTGCATTTGAGTTGGGTTCACGTCCCGCATCCTGGTAACACAATTATGGTTTCTAATTGTGGCTGAAACTCAACAAAATATAACGAATTTATTTGCAGACGAATTCACTAATTGATTTCTATATTAGTTAGATGCTTGATATTATTTTATATGTTCAGAGAAAAGTACAGCAATTATTGTACAATTAATCAATTATACTACATTATAGCTACAGCTCTCTCTATATAATAACTTATTATATACGTTAAACACAACAAATCTCGAATATATCCTAAAAAATAACGAAAATGTAGACATCCGCATCCGCGGATGTTGAAATCAAACATCCGCATCCGCATCCGCGGATGTTGAAATCAAACATCCGCATCCGCATCCGCGGATGTGAAAAAAATGACATCCGCTACATGACTAATATATATATATATATATATACATATATATATACACACACACAGTATATATATGTGTGTGTATATATATAATCCCATTTTGCTTTAATTTTTATTATTACTTATTTTAGTACTTGTATTTTTATATTTAATTCTATTTTTGTTTTTAGTTATATTCTGGAAGTTTTTTTGTTTTCTTCTGTCAATAGGGTTACGTTGTAGCCAATGTCATAATACCGTTTCCTATTGATCAGCGAAGGTAGTTGGATGGGAGACCGTCCGCTACGTCCAGACAATGTAGCGACTCGTGGTTCGGATTCCACGTAAAGCTGTAGGTCCCCTCTGTCATATGACCTTAGTTGTTGTGAAGGAGGTTAAACAAAACCAATAATTCATTCATTCTTCTGTCAATAAATTTTTCATATATATATATATATATATATGTAGTTAAAGTATGCAAGTTTAATTATATTTCAAGGGCACGTTGTGCATGCATGGATAACATATAATTAAAATCCAGATAAAACAATTGACATATTTTTCTCGAAATCGTAACAGTGATGCAACGAAAACAGTGAATGAATCAAGTAGGAATTCCACATTGCGTTTTGTGCAATCAGACGTTATTCACGTTTCGATGAACTTATCAATACAATTTACGTGGAAAATCTTTATTGATGATACTATCATTTCAAAAGTTTTTCTCTCAACAAACATGCAAATTTATTTTCGCCTATGCAATGCATATATTGTATTTGCAACATATACCTCGTAACCTCGTAGCAGTTCCGTGCGTTGATCTCTCTTCACACGAAAGTCAATCTGGTGACCCCGCCTCTAGGCCTGGCTTGGTGGAGGAGCGAGTTGCTCTCTTGCGCTCTCCACCGCACATAGTCAGGTACACCTCACTCATCTGGTACCATCCTGAGTCAGGCATCTAGTCTTCTTTTGAAGACTTCAAATTTGACCCCTGTCACGTTTCTGAGGTCCATTGGAAGCTGGTTAAAAAGTCTTGGCCCCCCTGACAACCAAGGTGTTTTCCTTCAGTGTTGACGAGGTTCCTTGTCGGGCCTTTAATTTGGGAACACTACACAACTACACATTCTGCCTTTCCTATTTTCCAGTGTTGTTTGATTGGTAACTGGGTTTAGTTTGAAGTTTGGTACTAGTTTTTCGACTATTTTCCACATGTAGATTATGGTGTACCTCTCTCTTCTTCTTTCCAGGGAGTACAGATTTAGTTTACGTAGTCTTTCACAGTAGTTGAGTTCTTTGCAGCCAATGATATTAGCTGTGAAATATCTCTGAATATCTTCTAGTTTATTAATTTCTTTCGTCTTTTATGGGGATGTCAAGACTGAACAGTATTCAAATTTTGGTATGATCAATGTTTTCAACATAGGAATCATTACTGCCCTGTCCCTTCTTTTAAAGTTTTTAGTACCTGTCCCACGACTCCTTTTGCTTTCTTTATCGCTTTCTGATTTTGTGTCTCGAATTTCGCATCATCGGTCATTATAACTCCCAAATCTATCGCTTTCGTGCTTCTCTGAATTTCCTGTTCGTGTGGGGCATAATATGCCGTCTAAGTTCCTCATTCCTACCATATCTCAAGAGTTGGAATGTCTCGGTGTTAAATGGCATGGTGTTCTCTTCTGACCATTTGTATATTCTATTTGTGTCCCTCTGCAAGGCTTCCACCATTTTTGTATCGCTGATTTTTCTGCTGAGCTTTGTTTGTATCGTCTGCAAAGGATGTTACTATGCTGTTGCTGTTTACTTCAATGTCTATGTCTGTTAGCATGATAATGAAAAGGCGTTGGGCCAATACTGTTCCTTGTGGTACTGAGCTGCGTACTTCCGATTTTGATGATGTTATACCTTAAATTTTAACGACCTGTAGACGTTCTGTGAGGAAGTTGTAGATCCATTTTCTAACTTTGCCTGTTATTCCCATGTTTCATTTAATGCTTTATCATACCATGATCACATTTGTCGAAAGTTTTAACAAAATCCGTGTTATGACATAGTTTTCATTGCCTTCCAGTGCGTCTGGGATATTGTTTTAGTGCTCTGTAAGTTGTGATAGGCATGATCTTCCTGATCGGAATTCGTGCTGATTTTCGTTGAGTCTTTCCAGTGTCTCTAAGAAGTCATAGATTTTCTTTCTAACTATTCTTTCTAACTTACTGTGGTAAGATGGGACGTCAAAGACACCGGTCTATATTTTTTTTTGCTTGAGATCTATCCCCTCCTTTATATATAGGGATAATGTTTGCTCTTTTCAAGCTACTCGGTATTTCTCCAGAATCTTGGGATCTTCTCCATATCCAGTATATGGATTCATTTTTACAGTTTTTAATCAATAATGCGTTCCATTTGTCCGGACCCGCAGCTGAGTGTGATTTCATTTGTACCATAGCTCGCACTATATCTTCTGGGTAAAATCAAAATCTGTTATACACTCTCCTCGCAATTTCTCTTCTCAGAAAGTATCCATGTCAGGTGTCGCTTTGTTACTTTTTGTGGTACCAAAGACTGATTCATACTGGGCTCTCGATGTTTCACATATTTCTTTTAGATCGTTCATTAGTTCATTATTTCCTTCCCCTATGGGCCTGATAGTGGCGCGCGTTTTTGTTTTTCTTTCCCCATATAGCTACAGAGGTATTTTGAATTATCCTTTATTATTTCTACCGCCTTTTCCTCTTCCCTCTCTGTATGGTCCTGAATATATATATATATTATATATATCTGTATATATTTATATAGTATATCCTTTCAATCTTTCAGGTGGTGTTTTTCGCGATAATTCTTCATTTGTTATTCAGTTTTATGGAAAACTATAAAATTTTTCTGAATAAAGTTACGCTTTAATTGTTATTCTAAATTAAAAGATAATAATTATCAGTGTATCACAATTTAACGAATGTTTATATGTAGCCATTACATTGGTGTGTGTGTGTGTGTGTGTGTGTGTGTGTGTGTGTGTATGTATTTTATTTAGCGTTCTTAGACACGCAGGCACGCTTGGTTTCCCTGAATAAGCAGCGTAGAATGAATATGAAATCAATTATGCAACGACGTCTCTTTAATTACGTATCTCGTTTGCAATTTCATATCTTAATTTGGTTGAAATGAGATTAGTTTTGTGTTTGTTCCACAATTTAATATCTACGCAATCGGAATTTGAAGAAAGTGCAAAACAACACCAATATTCTCTTAATCCAAGTTTTCTTAATAAAGAGTTTTACAAGTTTCTCTTTCCGCCATTCTTTTTCTCTCACTTTCCACGGATTTGCCTAATAATTCCATTTATATATATTTATATATTTATATATATTAGTGGTGGACCGGATATCCGCATCCGCATCATTTCTAACATCCGCATCCGCATAATTTTTAACATCCGCATCCGCACTTCTGACTGCGGATGTTATACGGATATTACCACTAATAAATTATGCAATTTACAATTAAATTAGCTTATAAAGTAGCTTATACGGCCCAGTCATGCACATTTCATGTAAAGTATTAATTATTAATGAGCAAACAAATATATAAACCTGAAAATATAAAAATAGCTGGTAACACAGAAAATTGAATGAAACTTGTTTCATTGAATTTTCTGTCGCTGAAACTCTTGAGAAAGTTATTATTTTTATCATAATGAAAACATTAATATTAATTTTAATTCTTATGCATTGCCTGCCATAATAGTAATATCATGAAATTTTAAAAATTATGTCATATATTCATAATTCTATATTATATTGATACATTAACTAAATATCCGCATCCGCGGATATTGAAATTAAAGATCCGCATCCGCAGATGTTGAAAAACTGACATCCGGTCCACCACTATATATTATATTATATATATATATATATATAATATATATATATATAGGGTGGCGCAAAAGTCGCGCATCATAGGAATTTTCAGTGTTGATTATATTATTTTTTTCTTTTAAGTAGGGAATGGCTGCGAAATTAACAATAAACGAGAGGGTGAGCTTGGTTTTAATGCATGGAATAGCAGGTACTACAAATCGATGAATCGGTACAGAATTTAAATTCTGTACTGATTCATCCATTTGTTGTACCTGGTATTCCATACATTAAAACCAAGCTCATCCTCTCGTCTATTATTAATTTCGCAGTCATCCCCTACTTAAGAGAAAAAATAATAATATATTATAATCAACACTGAAAATTCTTATGATGCGCGACTTTTGCGCCACCCTATATATAAAGAGAATAATAATGTTTAGGGTTGTTTAACTTCCTCCAGAACGTCAAAGGTCATGTGACAGAGGTAATCTATAGGAATCACGGGTCGTTACATCATCCGAACGTAAGAGACAGTCAGTCACTCATGCAACTGCTTCACTTAACTAACTTCGCTGATAACGGGAAGCTTGATGCGATGTAGCCACGACAGAGAGAGAGAGAGAGAGAGAGAGAGAGAGAGAGAGAGAGAGAGAAGTAAAAATTTTAAACCTTTTATTAATTTATGGTGTGTAACTGCAAAAACGAATTCGTGCATTGTGGTTATTAAATTAAAATGAAAAATGAGAGTTTATTCCAATTTGATGCTTATGAATAAGAATTAATAAGAATAAGAATTAAATGAAACTTTTAGAGAGCTGCAATAATATTTTCTTTATTGGACATAAAATCTTCGGAGGTAAATATTAGGGCGTTTCAAATATGACTCGCTCTCATATCAGAACTTGCACTGTCCATATTTCCATTACCACTTGTATCAATAAACATCCCAAAAAAATTGAGCTCTTAATATGAAGGGGAAGGGGTGGTTCATGTATTTCTTTTGATCGATTTATGGATTGATTTGATTGATTATAATTATTAATTAACGTATTTATTTTGCATTTTTCAGACTGTGATCCTTCATTAATGAGTTAGCGCAACGTGGACTTGAGAGCTGACAATGATTAGTAATCATAATAACCACCCCCCTATGAACCACCCCTTCCCCTCAATTTTTGAGGGGTGTTTACAAATACTAGTGGTAATGAGAATATGGACAGTGCATGTTCTGATATGAGAGTGAGTCATTTTTGAAACACCCTAGTAAACATTGTCATAAGTGGTGGCAGAATTTCAGTGGGGCATTGTGGAGTGGGTTTAAAAGTTTCCATACGCATTTCTTGTCCTTAGTTTATTCCCAGTGACCAGTGACGGCCACACACCGCGAACAGTTTCCATTAACTAAGCTGAGACTCGAACCGGGCTTTCACTGACGTAGGAACGTATCAATTTTAGCTGAGGACTATAAAATGATGCAATAGACATTGTTTACTACATTTTCTTTTCTTATTTCTCTTTCCCATTTGTATTGTAAATGCTGTAACGGAAGATAATTGGTGGTGAGTACAATTCTTTTGATATGTTATGCGGGTTATTTTGTGAAAGTACTTTTCAGTATAGATGTTGCGCAATTGCAGAATGTATAATGACATTATAAAATATTAATCTTTTGAAATTAATTTTTTTTTATCATAACTGTATATATAAATGCGGATGTTCATCCCAACTTACTTTTAGAATTTTAATATGGCCTTTTTTTAGGAATGGGAAGTTGTAAGAACTAAATTGTAAAAAATTTTAGTATTCCGAGACTGAGATTAACAAAATTCGAGGTCTCAATTTGAATGGTAATCAGATTGAAAAAGTCCTTTTTGCCTTTCTCCAAGGCCCTTTCTCTTCATAGTAATTTCTGCATCTTTTTACAATTTTGCCTTATTTGTCTCCAATCTTATCTCTTTATGAGTTAAACAACTTTCGGAATATATATATATATATATATATATATATATATATATATATATATATATATGATGAATAAAACCACGAAGGAAAGGAAACACAAAATGGTGCTCAAGCGCTTTCGTCTAATGACATCCTCAGGAACACTGAAGTACATAAAAAGGTTACAGCCTATATATAGGTTACAGAAAGAAAAAATAAAAAAATAAATAAATAACATACATACACACACACACATATATATACATATACATACATACATATCTATATATACAAATACATACATACATACATACATACATATATATATATGCAATAAACAGAGAAGTAAAAATAAAAAATAAAAAATTAAAACCTTAAAGGATTACCAGTGAGGCGTACAGATTTGTAAGGAAAAATATCGATTTTTAGCACAAGATCAAATGGATTATAAAAATACAAATTTATACTGGAACTCTGCCCGGGTTTTAACACACTGCTGCCTATGGTCAGGTTTCGATATATATAAAAAAAATAAAATGCAAATTAAAAGTTAATAAAGTAGCAGACAAGTTTACCAAAGATTTAATGTTTTACCCTTCTTATCTAAATCTGTTTTAAAGGAATTCAAAATAACAGGATCGAGTTGAAAAAGACCTTTGCTTATGTTGAAGTTATTTGAAAGTTGGATGATGGCAGACTCAAGAATATTTCTATTAACAATGTTGCTTGAATGGAATAAAACTGAAGCATTATTCCAATCAATACAGTGGGCTAACTCTGACAAATGGACAAAAAGGGCACTGGACAACTGTCCTGTTCTAACGGAATATTGATGCTGTTTTATACGTGTGTGCAAATCCTTTCCCGTCTGACCTATGTAAAAGGAATCACATTGTTTAGCCAATTTTATAGATAATGCCTGAATTATTGGTAGGGCTATTTTTTATTATGATATTTTTCACAATATTGTTATATGAAAATACTACATTAATATCCAAAAGTTTAAGTACATTAGCAATGCCTAAAAAGCCCGGGAAAAATGGAAGTACTAAAATATTTTTTGACAAAGTACGAGTGTTAATATTGACACGATAGAAAGTTCGTTTTGCCTTGTTGAGACAAGATTCCATAAACGCAGATGGATAACACAAATCACTTCCAATACCGTTGATTTTTTCCAATTCGGCATCGATGTATTCCGGACTGGCGATCCTAAGGGCGCGGAGAAACATTGATGAAAATATGGCCTTCTTAGTGGGGGTATCATGTCCCGAGTAAAAGTGTACGTAGGACAAATTGTTCCAGTATAAATTTGTATTTTTATAATCCATTTGATCTTGTGCTAAAAATCGATATTTTTCCTTACAAATCTGTACGCCTCACTGGTAATCCTTTAAGGTTTTAATTTTTATTTTTTTATTTTTACTTCTCTGTTTATTGCATATATATATATGTATGTATGTATGTATGTATGTATTTGTATATATAGATATGTATGTATGTATATGTATATATATGTGTGTGTGTGTATGTATGTTATTTATTTATTTATTTTTTTTTTTTTTTCTGTAATCTATATATAGGCTGTAACCTTTTTATGTACTTCAGTGTTCCTGAGGATGTCATTAGACGAAAGCGCTTGAGCACCATTTTGTGTTTCCTTTCCTTCGTGGTTTTATTCATCATAAATATTTTTCACGTGTTACTTTCGTGAAATAATTTTCATATATATATATATATATATATATATATATATATATATTATATATATATATATATATATATATAATTGTTATTTGAGGAAAGGCCTCTCCCTTCAACGTTTTCATTTATTGGAAATCCACTTCAGTAGAGCTGCTCTCTAATTACTGTTACGCGTAACTCCCGCATAATATATCCATAACTTTTTGGCCAGTAACTCTGGTGTAACTTACATGCAATTTTACTTAGCGTAACTTTGCCCAGCAACATCGTTGAAATTTTTTTGTCAGAACTCTTCTGTAACTTTTGCATGTGCAACGTTTTGGTAACAAACTTACTGAAAACAAACAATATTTTCAAAAGAAAACAAATACACAAAGCGGTAAAAACAAATTTAATAATCAAACATGGCATAAACAATACAAGTTAAATGAAAACCCAAAATTACAATTCCGAACTTTACTTATGAAATAAGTAATATATTTTATGAAGAAACCTTAAAAATTATCGTACAAAAACTCGCATTACTAAATTTAATTAACAATAGCACATCAATAGCCGGTGACGCTTGTCAGTTTCGTGCTCCTTCTTCTTATTAAAACTAACAGTGTTTAAATCTGTTAACCATTGTGTTAATGCTCCATCAAAATTGTAAACGTGACAAGATTACACAGTTACAGTCTCATCAGATAATCTACATTACTTAACAGTCTTAACTAATAATGTTACATTAGAAAATATCTTCAAATTTTTCTAGTGACATCCGACACTACCTTCTTAGTCCTACAGGGCCACAAGCTGTACCTGTGACCCTGAAGTAACAAACATGTAGCGGTTCGTTTGCATTATCCTTCCAACACTAATTTTTTTTATATAATGTTGGTTTTGGTTATGGTACTTTATTTTCCTTCCATTATAAAAAAAATTAGTGTTGGTATTAGGTTAGGTTAGGTTACGGTAAAAACAGCCCGCCGCCATTATAAAAAAAATTAGTGTTGGGAGGATAATGCAAAAGTACCCATGTAGCGGATTGACATGAAATAGACCAACAAATAGACCGAAAAATTCTTCTTTCCACGCCTTCATCAAACAGTCTTCGAAGGCACACGTGGGCAAGGAATCAGAAAACAATGAAGCGTCTGTTTTCTTCCAGAGGCCGGCCAAAAAGAAGCTCTTCAACTAAAGGACGCGTAGGGCGGAGTTTCAAGAAAGCCCGCGAAAGTCCGCGTCACCGAAGTAATATAAGCGAGTTTACACTCACACTCATTCTCACTCACACACTCGGTTTCCACCTCCACGAGCAGATCTCATCACGTCAACCGCCCTCCGGCTTCCCGCCGGAGGAGCGGCCTGCTGCCTCCATCATGGCCTTCGATCTATCATCAAGTAAGACCTTCTACAGACCGCCTGCAGAAGCAATCCTTCGAAGCCCAACCAGAATCACTTCGGGCCTACAGTCTACAAGGTCAGCCTACAAGTTTCTCTACCGTCTACGAGAGATATTCAGCACCTCAGGCCTACGTCGGCAAGATCATTTATAGGCCATTCTGCACCTCGAGAAGTAAAATCACCTCAGGCCTACGTTCTACGAAGCCTACATCAAGCAGCTCCATCATCTCAAGAGGCTTAACAGACAACGACAACTGGAACCTACGGTAATAGGTTCCTCTTCAACCCTCCTTCAACAGAGTTTCCATCGTCCCGGTAAGATAAGTGCATCCTTTTCTAAGTACTCTGGTGAAGCCTACATCAGCTTACACCCGAACGGTAGACTATACCCCAAGTGTAATTACGCGTTCCAACTGACTCTTGTTAAAGAAGGCAGTAGGCCTATTATCCAATTCAAGTGTCATTCCGAAACCGTAATTCCGCGTATCATCCGTTATAGTGTTCAATCCTATAATTCAGATAAATACCATATTTTCCGGCATATAAGGCGAAGTATTTTTCCCCAAAAAAGTCTCAGAAAATCACCCCGCGCCTTATATGCTCAAGGTCAGGGTCATGGGTAGGCTTTTGGTTACCGGCAAGTGGTGGTTTCGGTGCTGCGGTATCGATAAACTGAACTCCAAACACCTCCCCTACAAAACTGGTTCCCAGATTACTTTAGAGTGATTAGTAACTATTATAAATTATAATTTATAGATTACCAAGTAATAAGCAAACCAGCTTCAACAGTTGTAAATAATCGTAAAGTATGAGGGTCATTAGCCCTTGTCCGACAAACCACTCGTTTGTGCATGTTGTCTATTTTATACAACTCGTTGACATTATTACTGTAAACAACAGGCAGCCATGTTTGTTTTGGTGGTTGGTGGGGCAGACAACAGGCTAGGCTGCGCAAGGTCCCACCACTTTTAGCTGCGCTGTGCGCATGGATGAGGATGGCGTAAAGCTGTGGCTAGAAAAGGTGTGGTCACGGCGTCTTGGTGGACTCCTCAAAAAGCCGTCGCTTCTCGTGTGGGACCAGTTCCGGTCTCACATAACAAAGGCCACTAAGAGTAGAGTAAACAGATTAAAAACAAAACTAGCTGTAATACCTGGGCGATTAACAGGTCAATTGCAACCCCTAGATGTGTCAATAAACAAACCTTTTAAGGGGTACATGCGTGAAGAATGGAACAAATGGATGACGCTCCCACAGCATGAACTAACACCAATAGGTCGGATCAAGAGGTCTACAAGAGCTCAGGTTTGCCAGTGGGTCAAAAATGCTTGGAATGAAGTTAAAACGGAGACAGTTGTACGGTCTTTTAAGAAGTGTGGCATTAGCAATGCCCTTGATGGCACAGAAGATGACCTTTTATTTTTTTTCAAGAATATGCCTGCCAAAATTGGGGTGCGTCTTTATGCTCGTGCGCCTTATATGCCGGAAAATACGGTACTTTACAGCCGTTCATTTTATGTGATAACTAAGTTCTCTTACTGAAGGCCTAATCCATCTACGGTGTACCAACTTAGCATTATATAATTACCTTTATGTAAATGATCATATTTCTCTCAACTATCATTAGGCCTATCCATAAACGCACGTGCATTCTTTGTCATTACTAGGCCCATTCAATCATCTAGCCTACTTAATCAGAGTGTCACGTATTCCATTCACTGTACCAAACGAACGTGCATTCTTTATATCACTTACTAGGCCCATTCAATGTTCCATTTTGCATGCCATTTACATACCATCAATGAATGTATTACGTGTCAATTAAGCTATTAATCATTCATCTTATTAGCTAAGCTCCCTGTCATCAGCATAACATAAAGGCTATCAATTAATTACTGTCAATCCTTTGTTAATCACTGTGAATAAATAACATCTTTATTTTCATAATAAAATACAAAACAATAAGGTATTTTTATAACCTTAACATTAATTTGCTTGGGTGTAATCCAAGCTGGTGACCTCGTTGCAATTCATATCACTTCCAATAGTATCGTGGGCCTACTCCATTAGCTACTTTCGAATGATACTGTACGATATCATAAATTGTTAACCCAGCCTATCATTAATAAACAATCAATTTGTATCAATTAAGCACAAGCATACAATTAAATCATTATCACCTTAAACGGCTAAAACTAGGTCCACTATAAACATACGAACGAAAGAGCGGGTGATCCTATAGACATACGACTGAATTTTAACTGCAAGTGTAAATAAAAACTTAATGTGAAACAAGAGCGTTATCTAAATATCAAGTCAAATTCTCTCACTAAGACTTCCAAAAACTATTAACAAATATTTAAATTTCCAGTAAAGAAACTTTACAAAAATGGAAAAAGACGAAACAAAAATCAACAACAACAATAAAAACAACAACAGGCATCCACCATTCCCTTATCTCCAGGAGTTTCCATGAGGGAACAGGAGAGAGGTATGCCTTCTCCCTCCACATCAAGGACTGCTACCCCCATCTCTGAAGAAATCTCCCTCTGTCAACGGATCGAGAAATTCACTGCGAATAAAAGGCAGGAATGCCAGGCGTTTACCGGTAATAATAAACAATTAGCTTTATATATGGAATAGTACATATCTTTTACCCTAAACTGCTTGACAGAAAAGGATGAAAAATAAACAAATTAGAAGAAGAAAAGAAAGAACTAAAACAGTGTATAAACACTCTTAATGAGAGAGTATCCACGATAGGAGATCGACTACAAAAACAAGCAATTGAAAATGAGAGGTTAAACAGCGATTTCAAACAGAAACCTCACAAAAACCTATACGCTATCAACTGACCTGGAATCCCTCAAGGTTCCCCAAGTGAAAACTTCACTGAACTTGTTAGAAACGCCATCAAAGAAAAATTCCGTATAAACATTCCTGAAAATGTGATTACGGAGGCACATCGATCGGGAAAAATAATAATGACACTAACCAGACATAGGGCTGAGGCTTGGCCTCGGCCTCGAGGCCGACCTCGGGCATATTTTGCAGGCCTCGGACCTCAAAAGTGGCTTAGGCCTCGAGGCCAGTTGAAAAGTGGAAAGGCCTCGTGACTTTCGTGAGGTTTTAAGGAATCCTGATTTGTTTTGTTCTGTAATTTTCAACCCCGGTAGCGTTGGAGGTGGAGATTCTTCAGGTGGGCGCGCTCGGGGTGGATATTCTTCAGGTGAGGACCATGACCTGACAGGTAACCGTATGTGGCGGCATACTTTCATAAATATTGTTCAGACAGGTGACTAGTCAGGCGGCAGTCTTTGATAAATACTGTTGTTGGTTTTCGTCGTCGTCGGGCCTAGGCAAGCTACGGCTTGGGACCGTAGCGCATCTATCCGGTATAGGTTAACCTGGATGATGTAGCCATAAGCACTGCCGCTGGTTAAGTGCCAACCAGTGATTATCTCACTAGCCGTATTGAGTCCGTTAGGCGAAACTGCGACAGTACCAAGGATGGAAAATATAACCCTTGGATTTCTATTATTTATTTGCAAAATGGACATGGTATTAGATTAAAATAATTATTTGAATATAAATAATTAACTGACAATTGTGATATATAATTAATTATGTTTACATACAATAAAATAATAATACATAAAATTAGTATTAATGTGGTTTACAATTGAATTATGATGGGTAACTAATTTAAAATGAATTTATAGCTATTCCGAAATTCAAGACGGTAAAATTAACATTTATCTTGAAACTAAAATAAGAGTATTCACTACACACTCCCCCACCAGAGAGGAAGTTCAAAGAGTTCCGAACGACACAGATTTCCCCTGGACCTTTTTGGTAGCTACATGTACCTCGCTTAAGGTTGATTCCAAAAACGCAGGCTTAAGACGATCGATAGAAACCTTGTCGACCTTGGAACCGCGCTGGATGAGAAATGATTTGCGCGTACGTCGGAGAACTTCATAGGGCCCGTCATATAGACATTGGAGAGGCCGTTTTGGGACAGGTACACGAACGAAAACGTGGGTGCAAGACTGGAGGGCTGGGGAAACAAAGATGTTCTGTTGGCTAGTCAATCGAGGGGGAACAGGCTGAAGGGACTGCATGTGAGAGGAAAGTGTTTGAGCGAATTCCGTAGGATCACATGACTTATCCCCTGCAGTGAAGTAGCCACCTGGTAGCCGCAGTGTTGTTCCATAGACTAGTTCAGCCGCTGTAGTCTTCAGATCACTCTTAAATGCAGAGCGAATACCAAGCAACACGAGTGGAAGCTTATCCATCCAATGGGAGTCTTCGTGACACATAAGGGATGACTTCAGCTGGCGATGGAAGCGTTCGATGAGGCCGTTAGCTTGCGGATGATACGCACAGGTATGCGCATGTACTGTACCCAACAAGCTGGTAAACTTCTTCCAAAGCGAAGACTCAAATTGGCGACCTTGGTCAGTGATGACTTTTGTCGGCAATCCAAATCTTGATACCCATCCATGAAGAAAGGCTCTTGCAACAGTGTCCGCTTGGATATCAGGAAGTGGGATGGCTTCAGGCCATCTGGAAAAGCGGTCGAGACAGGTGAGCAGATAACGTTGGCCTTGAATCACTGGAAGAGGGCCAACAATGTCTACATGAATTACCTCAAATCGCTGGGATGGGGGCGGAAATGCGTCAAAGGGGGACCTGGTGTGCCTTTGGACTTTGGCACGCTGGCAGGCAAGGCACGTTTTGGTCCAATGTTTGACATCCTTCCGCATCGAGGGCCAAACAAAGCGAGAGGTAACCAGGTGTTGCGAAGCACGGATACCAGGATGGGAGGGCTTATGAAGATCCGTGAAGACTGCTTGTCTGTGACACGGAGGGACATAAGGGCGAATAGCAGCTGTTGATACGTCGCAATAGAGGGGCACAGACAATACTGGCATACTCATTTTCTTGAGGGAAAGTGAGTGAGTGGAGTCTTCTCTGAGCAAGTCTTGTAGTTCCGTATCCTTATCTTGATCCTGTGCAATAGCATTCCACAGTGTAGAGCTGAGGGTAACAGAAGTAATCTCTATTCTTGAAAGTGCATCCGCTGGAGTGTTCAAGACACCTTTGATGTGGCGGATATCTGTGGTAAATTGAGAGATATAATCGAGTTGCCTGATGACTCTGGGAGAGTGGTTACAGCTGTTTTTATTGAAGACAGTGACCAAAGGTTTGTGGTCGGTAAAAACACAAAACTCTCGGCCTTCAAGGAAATGTTGAAAATGCTTCACGTTTAAGTAAATAGCAAGAAGTTCACGTCCGAAAGCACTATAACGCGTTTGGGCTGGCTGCAGCTTTTTCGAGTAAAACGCGATGGGTGCTTGTTGACCGTTAATGGTTTGTTCCAACACCCCACCGATCGCAACATCTGATGCATCGACCGTCAGAGTTAGGTGGGCATCACTGATAGGAAATGACAGAGACAATGCACTATTGATAGCATTTTTGGCATTGTCGAACGCCTGTAAACTATCGCTACACCATACCAATTTCGTTACCTTGCGTTTGTGTGTGATCATAGCGTGTAGAGGAGCAAGAACACTGGCACAGTTTTTAATGAACTTGTGGTAATAATTTACCAAACCTAGAAACCGACGTAACTCACGCTGATTATTTGGCATAGGGTAATTTTTTATCACTTCACACTTGTCCTGAAGGGGGGTAATTCCGTGCTGCGAAATCGTGTGACCAAGAAATTCCAAGGTTGGCTGTGCAAACACACTTAGATGCATTAATAGTAACACCGTATTGTTCTAAGCGTTGAAAGAGGAGTGAAAGATGTTTCTTATGTTCCTCTTCCGTTGAGCTGGCCACAAGCAAATCATCGATGTAGGCATAAACAAAGTCTAAGCCTCTGGTGACCTCATCTATAAACCTCTTTAAGGTTTGCGCAGCATTCCGTAGCCCGAACGGCATCTTCACAAATTCGAATAACCCAAATGGTGTACAAACTGCAGTCTTGGGAATATCCGAAGGCTCTACGGGAATGTGGTGGAAAGCCTTAACGAGGTCTATTTTACTGAAGATAGATTTGCCGTGGAGAAGAGAAGTAAAGTCTTGGACATTTGGTACCGGATATCGGTCCGGGATGGTTGTCGAATTCAAAAACCGGTAATCCCCACATGGTCTCCAGTCTCCTGACTTCTTCTGGACCAGGTGTAGGGGAGAGGACCAACTGCTTTTGGAAGGTCTTATTATCCCAAGATCTATCATAAGCTGGAATTCCGATTTGGCAGCTTTCAGTTTGTCCGGGGCAAGACGTCTGGGTTTTGCAAACACAGGGGACCTTTTGTTGTAATGTGATGGGTAATGGTGTGCTTAATGGTATCACCCATCTGCATCGGTTGAAGAATTCCTGGATATCGCTGGAAAAGGCACTGGTACATGGAATTAGGGGGAACGAGGGAAAGTGCAGAGTTCGAGGCGTCCGGAAGGGCAACCTGTTTGGCAAGAACAGAAAGCAGTGTGGCCTGGTCGCATAAGCGTCGCTTGTCAAGATCCACCAGGAGGTTGAAATGCTGGAGGAAGTCAGCGCCGATTATGGGATGCTGCACTTGAGCACAGATGAAAATCCACTTGAAGGATCGGTGAAGGCCCAAGTTTAGTTCACGCGACTGAGTACCGTACGTGGGTATGCGTGAACCGTTAGCAGCGTATAGAGGCGGAGATTCCGAGTGCGTATGACCAGATTTTTGAGGGAATACACTGACTGACGCTCCGGTATCGACCAAGAAATTGACACCAGAGTTCCTGTCCTTTATGAATAACAGGTTGGCAGTGCGAGTACTAGACGCCATTAGGACTCGCTGCTGGGGTTTTCCGACGAAAAATTGCAAGGGGAGATGCACTTCCTAGCCTTCTTTCCAAATTTAGAGTGGTAGAAGCAGATCTTCCCGGAACTCGAACGATGCCTCTTCGTAAATCTTGACCGAGAATGGCTTCTTTGCCGTTGATTTTGTAGCAGAGAACAAACGTGGTTGAGTTGTTGACTTAACTCTTCCACTTTCAACTCCAGTTCCGATTGTGTGTTCACGTTGTTGACCGGAGCTGTGTCAATCTCCACTACTTTGTCGGCAGTTTCTGCTAGTTTATCAACTGGAGTAGCAGGATCCATAGTGGCCAAGACACGCTGAGCTGATGGAGGAAGTTTCTGCAAGAACAACTGTCTAAAGATGTCCTTATCGAAGGTTTGTGCGCGTTCGCCTAGAGCGCACTGCATAGCCCTCAGCATTTGAGTGGGCTTACGGTCTCCAAGTTCTTCTTTTGAGATTAACTGATGTAGTTTCTCACGCTCGGAGACAGTGGTGCGGCACAGGATGGCAGACTTCAGATCGTTGTATGGGTCCTCACTCGTGGAAGTAGACACGATGACGTCACGGACTTCAGAGATGATGCTCGCTGGTAGAGAGGACAAAACATGATCGCATTTTGTCCTGCTAGCGGTGATCCTTCCCAAGTTGAATTGTGATTCCACTTGGTGGAACCAAATAAATGGATCACCCGGCCAGAAGACGGGGAGCTTTACGCTCAAGTGGGAGATGGCACCAGCGTCGTCAGGCATCTTCTCCTATGCTTGCTGACGTACAAGCAAGACGACAAGTTACCAACGAAGGAGTGGAGGTTGAGACGAGCGCAGGCACAGAGCGCACGGGCAGGGGAGGGCAGAGGGCACGAGCGACGTTACAGTCTGGTCCTAGTCGCTCGGGTGAAGGGGGTGATGGGCACGAACGACGTTACAGTCTAGTCCTAGTCGTTCGGGTAAAAGGGGGAATCCAACTCCGGGGTCACCAATTGTTGGTTTTCGTCGTCGTCGGGCCTAGGGAAGCTACGGCTTGGGACCGTAGCGCATCTATCCGGTATAGGTTAACCTGGATGATGTAGCCATAAGCACTGCCGTTGGTTAAGTGCCAACCAGTGATTATCTCACTAGCCGTATTGAGTCCGTTAGGCGAAACTGCGACAGTACCAAGGATGGAAAATATACCCTTGGATTTCTATTATATTTGCAAAATGGACATGGTATTAGATTAAAATAATTATTTGAATATAAATAATTAACTGACAATTGTGATATATAATTAATTATGTTTACATACAATAAAATAATACAGTATACATAAAATTAGTATTAATGTGGTTTACAATTGAATTATGATGGGTAACTAATTTAAAATGAATTTATAGCTATTCCGAAATTCAAGACGGTAAAATTAACATTTATCTTGAAACTAAAATAAGAGTATTCACTACAATACTATTCAGTTAGGTGACCAACGGATTATTGCAGGTCACTGTGACGTTAGGTACATAAATATTATAATGTCGCGGTATATAAATATTATTCAGTCAGCAGTAGACCAATTGACTTAATGTAGCAAAACTAGTGTGGGAAAGCAATCTATCAGTTGGTCATCAGTTGAACTGAGCTCATATAATGTGTTTATGTTATTTATGTGTATAAACTATTGTACTGTATCTATTTCTGTGACGAAAACTAGGCCAAACTAGAGAAGAATATCACCTGATATGCTGATAACTAGCTACTAGCGTCGATAATTTTGTTTTTCGCCCGTCGCAAATTGTAACATAAACTTCTAAACAATATGATTTGAAATGAATATATAATATCGGATGCAAACAATAATTTTACTAATATCGGCATTATAATTGAGATGCAAATTGTTATATTGTTTGCAAATAATTTTTTCGGTCTTTTTCATTCACTTTAATAATATAAAATGTTATACATATAACTTTAAAAATGTCTGATAATGGATAATATTAGGTGCATATATACTCTTGAATCAAATTACATATACAACATGTTGAAATATCAGGTGCAAATATATTCTTAATATTATCATTATTATATTATTATCGTATATAGTATAATTATACAGTAATGGCATGATATAAACTTCATACCTATAGGCCTACCATACATCAGAAACATCTTTCACATACAGTACAAGCTACAATTACATTAATGATCTTTGATAGACTTTAAGACCACAATTTCTTATTGTCAAGATACATAAAAATGCAAAACTTAAAAAAAATAAGGCATCTCCAAATGTAGCTCTGTTTGCACTGCTCGCTAAATTAATTGTAGCCATTCAGAAATTATACGATCAACACTGTGAGTTAGTACAGTCTTGAAATACAGGGTGTTTCAGGTCGACCCTAGAAATATGGAAAAGAAACACTTCATATTAGTTACGGAATTACTATGACAAACTTCAAGTACCAAATACCAAATACAAACTACAAATTCCGCCAATTTGTAGTTTGTATTTGGTATTTGAAGTTTGTCATAGTAATTATTTTGCGAGATCATCTTCACATCATAACTTTCCATATTATCATAAATACTTGAAATATTGCAGGTATATTAAAATGAGAAATAAGAACTGCATGAAATGAGAAATAAAAAGTTATTGGGCTAATGTATGGTACCCAGGAAATCTTGTTCTGGCAACTGTCTGACTGTGTGACCTGGCAAGTGTAAACACACAGCGTATCGGTGTTGTGGTGTGTCTGCGTCTGATAGATGAACGTGCTTAATGCTTAATAATTCCCTTTTATTAGGTAAGTGAAGTGAGCTATGTCTTTGTTTATTAATTTTGAGTAGAATCTTGCTTTTCCTTATGGATTTCAAAAAAAGAAGAGATACAGGCTATTGTGAGGCTACGGTAGGTTACCTTTGGAAGAGCTTTAGGCTAGGCTAAGCTAGCTTGTTGAGCCTTCCCAAAGCATGGAGGAGCTTATTCGTAAAAGATTTCGAAGTGAGTATCTGCACCCAGAGGTGGAAATATTGCATTCGTTATTTGCATCCGAATATCACACCTCTGGGTGCAAATACCTTCAGCCTAACAATCTTAAAGCCTCGTGAGGCCTCCCCTAAAAAGGCCTCGGCCTCGGCCTCGAGGCCTTTAATAAATGTATGTCCTCGGCCAGGCCTCGTCCGCATGCCTGCCACTATCAAAAGTACTCGTATTATAAAATTCAAATTGAGTGACGATGTGGAAATCGGAAATAAGAAGTGCAGTTATAAATATCAAACCTGGGTGCTCTTCCAATACGTGCTCTACCGTAAAATGTACATTCCAATATGTGCTAACTAATGAAAATATCACGACCTAACCTAACCAATCGTTAGGTCAATTGTACGCCCTTGACGATTGGTTAGGTTAGGTCGTGATATTTTCGTTAGTTAGCACATATTGGAATGTAAATTTTACGGTAGAGCACGTATTGGAAGAGCACCATACTCGTATATTAATGAACCACTGCGAATACAGAAAAGAGATTTTTTGATAAACTATTAAAATTTAAAAAGAAAAAACATAATTTATTCCTGTTGAGTACAGGACGGTATAATATATGTCCATACTTTAAGTCCCGGAAGGACAAGGAGTGTTGATTCATACTCAACCTGACTTCGACAACTTTCGGCGCCAAGTACAAATAGATTTGCCTTCACCATCATAACCAGTGTGTTAAGTAAACTTATCGCTACATAACCCATTATTATGTATCATTACTCTTATATAAAATAACAATAATTAAAGGAAAATAAAAAAAATTCATAAATTTATGGTCTTCAAATTTTATAATTTCATGATCCTTATAGTTTTATAATTTTGCTATTCTCATAGTCCTTCAAATTCTGTAATCATTAATTATAAGGTTTTATAATTATATAATTTTAAATTTAAATGTAATTTAATTTAATTTAATTTAAATTAAATTAATTTAAATTAATTTAATTTAATTTAATTTAAATTAATTTAATTTTAATTTAACATTTAAGTTTTATAATTCTAGAGTTTTCTAACTTTCAACTTTACAGTCTCACTGTGGATATATATATATATATATATATATATATATATATATATATATATATATATATATATTTCATATATATATATAGTGGTGGACCGGATGTCAGTTTTTTAACATCTGCGGATGCGGACGCGGATGCGGATATTTAGTTAATGTATCAATATAATATAGAATTATGAATATATGACATAATTTTTAAAATTTCGTGATATTACTATTATGGCAGGCAATGCATAAGAATTGAAATTAATATTAATGTTTTCATTACGATAAAAATAATAACTTTCTCAAGAGTTTGAGCCACAGAAAATTGAATGAAACAAGTTTCATTCAATTTTCTGTGTTACCAGCTATTTATATTTTGACGTTTATATATTTGTTTGTTCATTAATAATTAATACTTTACATGAAATGTGCATGACTGGGCTTTATAAGCTAATTTAATTGTAAATTGCATAATTTATTAGAGGTAATATCCGCATAACATCCGCAGTCAGAAGTGTGGATGCGGATGAAAAATGATGCGGATATCCGGTCCACCACTAATATATATATATATATATATATATATATATATATATATATATATATATATATATATATATATAATATCACTTTCTTACATACGTTCTTGCTTTACTACAAACGCTTTTTATCTTATTTTTTCTAGTTTTTTTTCTATATTTTTTTTTATGCAGGAAGGAGGGGACCAATGGCGGCTCGTGACTTTCAGTTATGGCGGTGCTGCTGCCTCAGAAATTGCGAACAATTGTGTCGATTATATATATATATATATATGAGAGAGAGAGAAAGTCGAATAGATAAATAGATAACTACTCACTACTCAGTCATAAAAATAAGTAAAATAGTATCATAAAATCAATTATAGGGTACTTACGCTTAACGGGTAATTTCGAATTTGCCAAAAATTTTATTTATAAACAAATTCCATTCTTCTGTTTTTATTCTGAGCGAAAAGGTCTAATACTTTTTCATTGAAATTCTGTGTACTGTTGATCAAATTTTTCTCTATTGAAATCACTGCAAGAGCATTTAGTCTTTCCTGATTCATAGTGCTCCTTAAGAACGTCTTTATTCTTTTTAATGTTGAATGGCAGCGTTCGGCCTCGGATGTAGTCATGGGGATGGTCAAAAGAATTTTTGTGAGCTCATGCTTTTCAGTTTTTTCTTTCATTTTGTTTATATTTGTAAAACCACTTTTTGTCCACGTCAAGTCACCACCGAGTAGTAGACACGGGAAACAAAATAATGCATTTTTAACTTTACAACCACAAAGCCAACTTTTTCTTTGGTACCATTCTGAATTAAAACTACGAATATATTTCTTATTGTTACTTATTCCGGGCTGAGATATTTGAATTTCTGGTGTAGGGCGTCCTTCAGTTTTAATAGCTATTTTTTCTTGAAGAGATAACTGTGAAAAATTACGAGACTGAATTTTACTCACTATCACTCGACTCACTTCTGGAGCTAGCGCAGCCATGATAATAGAATAGGCGCCTAGTTAAAATTAAAAAAAAACAAAAAGTCACTTGCGAAAAAAATATTCTAAGAAATGAAAGCTATATATTGTAAATAATCCAATTATTATATAATTAACTTCAATCTCACGACAAAAAATAAATGATAACGAATCATTGATAAATGCAATTCGGAAATTAAATTTCGAATTAGCAAACGATACAGCAACACAACTACCACGTCAAACAAACAAATCGGCACTGCTCTTTCCACAGTGCTTTGGATCTCTTAAACCCGCGATTCTGACTCGCTCTTCGTACGTCTGCCACCGAGGTTTCAAGCGTTTCGAACAAAATCTGGAACTGTTAAGTACGCAGTTCCACGGGAAGGCTGAAGTTACTTCCGTGATTCATTCGTTCGGCATTGAAATAGTTTAAGGAAAAAAGGATATAATCTGATTTAAAAATTCAAAGTTCATTGAAAAAAAACAATCAGAGAGGCTATTTTAAATATTTAAATATAAAGATCATAAGATCATGGGGGTGCTGCAGTTCCACAGTGCCTACCTGCGAGCAGCTCCTGGAGGGGACAAGGGCAAAAGCCAGCAAAAGCGCTCCTCCCATAGAAGAAGAAGAGAGACAAAATCAAGGTCCAGGGTTTTCGAGATCCCTAGACACTCTGCGTTTGAAAGATGGGAGGTCATAGACAGGAGGAAAGATGGATTAAAGAAGATTATTCCAGAGTTGATCGGTTGAGTAGATGAAAGACTGAAAATACCGATTAACCCTTGTATTAGATAGTTGGACAGAAAAGGAATGAGAAAGTGTAGAACAGTGATTCCCAACGTGGGGCGCACGCCCAACAGGGGGGAAATTTGAATATTTTGGGGGGCAATTTGAAAATGCTACAATAAAATGAAATTTATACATAATAATAAAATTATAAAATAATGAAATTTATACATAATAATAAAATGAAATTTATACATAATAATTCAACTCGTTTGGCGAGAGAGCTACTGTTACCATTCCCATCTTCATATTTGGTGGAATGTGGTTTTAGTCCTGTAAGTGACTTACTACAGAAAAAAAGAAACCGACTGGATATCACAAAACGAGGAGACTTAAGACTGAAGCTAACTAAGTTAGTGCCTGAAGTCAAAACCATTTGTAGTAAACATCAAGCTCAAGGATCTCACTAACTTGAGATTATCAAACTTTGAATTTGCTGTATTTTTACCTAATATTGTGAATTTAAAGTGGTATTATTGATTAAATTACTTTTTTTGTGAATTTAAAATTGCAACTTTTCAACTGAGAAGTTTTATTTCAAGGAAATAATATAGTTAGCTTCAATCTCAAGTTTCTTGACTCATATTTAATGTAACTCATATTGAATGTACTCATATTATTGAAATTTAAAATTATAACTTTTCAACTGAGAAATTTTATTTCAAGGTAATAATTTAGTTAGCTTCAACCCCAAGTTTATTTACTCATATTGAATGTACGGTAACTCATATTAAATGTACTCATATTATTGTAAATTTTAAATAATACCTTTTCAACATCAAATTTGTTTTTATATTAATGGGGGGCATCAAATTTTTTGAGGTGTCGAGGTGGGGCATGGCACAAAAAAGGTTGGGAACCACTGGTGTAGAATGTCTGGTACTGCGTGCTCTCCTTAAAGGAGGAGGCATGCAGTTAGAGAGTTCAGAAGAGCAATGTCCGTTATGATAACGATAGTAAAGAGAGAGTGAGGCAACATTGTGGCGAAGAGAGAGAGATTGAAGACAATCAGTAAGAGGCGGGGAATTGATGAGACGAAAAGCCTTTGAACCACCCCTCACATGAGAAGCATACTCCATACAGGGACGAACAAGACCCCTGTACAGAAACAGCAACTGAGTGGAGGTAAAGAAACTGCGGAGGCGGTACAGCACACCTAACCTCTTAGAAGCTGTTTTAGAAAGAGAGTATATGTGATCTTTCCAGGAAAGATCACGATAAAAGGAAACGCCAAGAATGTTAAGAGAAGAGGAGGGATTGAGTTGTGTGTTGTTGAAGGTAAGAGGATAGTCGTGTGGAAGATTGTGACGAGTAGACAGATGGAGGAACTGAGTTTTTGAGGCATTGAAAGCCACAAGGTTTTTTCTGCCCCAATCAGATATAGCAGAAAGATCATAGGTCAGGTGTCCCATAGCGGTCAGACGCGAATCATGAAACAACTGCTGTGAGGGACGCTTTGGGAAGCGTGTGAAGTGAGCAGTGGAACCATCGGCAGAGGAGTGAATAGGACAGAAAGTGCGAATTAAAAGATCATTAATAATTAAAAGAAAAAGAGTGGGTGACAGGACAGAACCCTGAGGAACACCACTGTTAATAGCTTTAGGAGAAGAACAGCGGCCATCTACAACTGCAGCTATAGATCGGCCAGAAAGGAAATTAGAGATGAAGGCACAGATAGAAGGATAGAATCCGAAGGAGGGCAGTTTGGAAATTATAGATTTGCGCCAACTCTATCAAAAGCTTTCGATATGTCTCGCGCAATAGCAAAAGTTTCACCGAAATCCAGAAACTGTGGTGACCAAGAGTCAGATAGATATGCAAGAAGATCACCAGTGGAGTGTTCCTTGCGGAATCCGTACTGACGATCTGAAAGAAGATTGTGAGAAGAAAGGTGTTTAAGAATCATCCTATTAAGGATAGATTCAAAAACTTTGGAAAGGCAAGAAATCAAAGCAACTGGACGATAGTTGGAGGGCTGAGAGCGATCACCCTTCTTTGGGAGAGGCTGAGTAAAAGTGAACTTCCAACAGGAAGGAAAAGTACCAAATGAGAGACAAAGATGAAAGAGTTTGCCTAGGCAGGGTGTCAGCATAGAAGCACAGTTCTTAAGAACAACAGGAGGAACACCATCAGGACCATACGCCTTCCTAGAGTTGAACCCAGATAGGGCATTTAGAAGAGGTTCTAATTTCAGACATAATAAAGTCAGAGGGGAGAGGAGATGGAGGAACAGCACCGGAATCGTCCAGGGTTGAATTGTAAGCGAAAGTTTGAGCGAAGAGGTCAGCTTTATCAGGAGAAGAGATGGCAACTGTACCGCCGGAATGGAAATGAGGAGGGAAAGAAGAGGAAGTAAAGATGTTGAAGAGGTTCTTAGCTAGATGCCAGAAAGAGTGAAAAGAATTAGAATTGGATAAATTTTCACATTTTTGTCGGACGAAGGAATTTTTGGCGAGTCAAAGAACAGATTTTGCACGATTCCGGGAGAAATATAAGCTAAGTGAGAGTCAGGAGTTGGATGGCGACGGTACCTTCTGAAAGCCTCCTCTCCGTTCCGGATAGCATTAGAGCAATTAAAGTTAAACCAAGGTTTTTTTGCATTAGTAGTAGGAATAGAATATGGAATGTACGCCTCCATGCCCGAGAGAATCACCTCTGTGATGCGTTCTGCACACTCAGAAGGGCTTCGGCCACGGAAGCAGTAATCATTCCATGGGAAATAACAGAAGTACTGCCTAAGGGCCTTCCAATCAGCGGCACCGAAGTGCCAAAGGCGCCTCCTCTTGAGAGGTTCCAAAGGCCGAATTGGAGCGATAGAACAGAAAACAGATATAAGATTGTGATCGAAGGAGCCCAACGGAGAGAAAAGTTTCACAAAGTAAGAAGAAGGATGAGAGATAAGAAATAAATCCAGAATGTTGGGCCTATCTCCAAGGCGATCGGGGATACAAGTTGGGTGCTGTACAATCTGCCCTAGGTCATTTAGGATAGAAAAGTTGTAATCTATTCACCAAGGATGTCAGTGAAATGGGAGGAAAGTCAAAGGTGGTGATGAACATTGAAATTGCCTAAAATGGAGATTTCAGCAAAGGGAGAGCGGGAAAGAATGTATTCTACTTTGGAAGTGAGTTAGTCAAAGAATTTTGGATAGTCAGTAGAATTAGGAGAAAGGTAAACATTGCAAATGTATTTAGTTTGAGATTGGCAGGTAAGCCGTAGCCAGATGGTACAGAATTCGGAAGATTCGAATTCAGGAATACGAGAACAAGTTAGGTCATTGCGTACATATACGCAACATCCACCTTTGGAGTGAAATTGAGTATAGACAAAATAAGAGGGTACAAAAAAGGGGTTGCTGTCAGTCGTTCCAGACACCTGAGTTTCAGTGAGGAAAAGATGATGAGGTTTAGAGGAGGAGAGGTGGTGTTCAACAGACTGAAAATTTGAGGAAAGGCCACAAATGTTACAGAAATTAATGAAAAATGAATCGGACAAAGGTCTAGAACATCTCGAATGAGCGGTAGCAGATCCAGCCCCACTGCCGGTATCGGCAGAGGAGGAACCAGAAGTGGGGACATTTATGGTTCCCTCCCCAGGGGACCCCGAGGCTCTTGAAGTTGATGACATTTTTTTTTTAAATTTTGGAAAGAGTATGTAGTGTGTAAGATGTATGTGTATGTGTATGTAGTGAGGAATGGGGAGAGAAGTGTGTATTCGTGAACATGCTGGACTGCTCACAGGGTAAATGAGACGGAAAAAGATCAGCTAAGGAGGAGAGTGACATGAGAAACGGGAGTTACAACACTCCCTATCTTCCGTCTAACGTCCCCCCCTCAGGAGTACTTCCCTGGTCGATTGGTGTCTACAATCTCCTCCATAAGGTATATGTGTATGTTGTGTATATGTTACGCGCAAACGACCGATCGCGCTGTACAGGCGATGGATCCATCGTTCGCGCGCACATCGATCGATCGCTGCGCAGACGATGGGCAAAATTAACTTACGCGATCGATGGATAACCATATCATTGTGATTTGAACACTTCTCAACACTGACATTTTGACACGCTCAGTTGAATTGCTTTGGTGCAAAGTTAGGTTAAGTTAGATTACAGGAGATTTAAATAGTGATCTCACAAAAGAAGATTCAAATAATAACGCAAGCCTCTTTCACAACATCATGAGTGCAAGTGGTTTTAAATTAGATATTACAAAACTAACTAGACTTCACAATGCCATCGGAAATTCGACTCCACGAAATCAGATCTGGGTGCGGTCCCAGATTGGCTGCATCTCGGGTATAATTATATTAAATATCACAGATCACTTGCTAACATACACCATGCTAGTCACCCATTTCTCAGCTAAAGAAGCTATAAAAGTCGACTATAGATCATACAGCTATAATAACAAATTAAAGTTCCTGTGAGAAATAACAGCTTTTGACTGGACTAGAATAACGAAAGTAACCATGACATGGGAACAAAATTTCAAGCACTCTCAAGAACACTAATGGATATATTCAACATAAACTTTCCTCTTAAATCAAAAGTAATATCTAAAACTAAATACAACAACCGATCGATCACACCAGCACTCATTGTAAGTATTCTCTTTAAGTAATGGAAAACTGATATTATTAGCGAACAGACATACAAAATTACTGTAACAGACTTAATGCAGTCATTAAAAAAGAAAAAGCAGACCATTATTGTTCAAAAATTCATGAACAAATTTCCAGTCCAAAAGGGCTATGGAACACTGAAATGGTTAATTAACAAAAAGAAGGTTAAAACAAATCCCTTGTCTTCCCTCACACAATGTGGAAATTCTTACCGTGACCCCAAAGACAGCCAATTTATTAAACAGCTTCTTTGCAAATATCGGCTCCAATACTGCAGCCGCTATCCCAGTTACAGACATTCACTACCGACAGTACATGCCACAACCAAATCCAAACTTATTTTTCTTTGATCCAATCCGACCATACGATAGCTCTCTAACAATAAAAAATCTAAAAAATAAAGATTCTGACATCAATAGGATCCTGGTAAAAATATACAAATTAGTATCCGAAGAAACTGCAAAGTATTTGTATAGTGGTGTACCAATTAATCTACACCTGCAGAATCGGCCATTTTTGGGGCATTGACGTCGGTATCGGCATCAGCCAAATTTAGCCGATTTTCTCACCGATTCTTTGAAATTTTAAAATTTTCATTACAAAGCAAAATCTATATTTATAGAAAATTGAACAGACCAAAAATACTATTTATGATAATTTATACTCATTTCAAGTGTAATTATATGAAAATATTTTACATTTACGTAAAAGGCAAAGCTTAATAAGTTAAGTTTCCCATAAATTTACATTTTCTCTAACTAGCTAATCTCTAAATATAATGAGCTACTGTAATCCCCTACTCTATATTAATAATAATTCTATATTAAGTTGTACTTTATAATGTATATATTTAACCATCTTATTATATTGATTTATTTTAAGTATTTTAATAATTTTATAAGCCAAAATTATATATACATTTTGTTAGTCAAACTGGCCACCAAGGACTTGAAATTTTAATAAAAATTTTTGTTGTTGACAATGTTGAAGAAAGAAAATACTTGAACATAAGGAAAAACAATTACTTTAAATATTGGTATTCAATTTATGGAACTAAAATAAAATTATTTTATCAATTTACTGAGTAATAAAACTTTTTAACAATATTAGCTACGGTATATGAGTAACAAATTCTGGTGCTGTATATCGTGTATATCGTGGAATGAGCTAAGGAAAAGCATTTAAACAAATTTAAAATGTAAAAATATGAAAATTGAAAGTTTTCACATTAGATTAGTAAAAGTGATGAAGGGAATTGATTTTTTAAATATAGGCAAAGAATCGGTATCGGCACCGGCTAAATTTTGGAATCGGTACATCACTAGACTATTTGAAAATATCGTACACAATATACTTACTAAATTCTTAATCAAATACGACATTTTAACTAAAATACAATTTGGGTTTAGAGGTGTGCACACAAAGGAAGATGCCATAAACATGCTATTAGAAAATGTGTATCAAGATTAAACAGAAAAATCACACTGCCTTGATCTTCCTCGACTTGTCAAAAGCATTTGACACACTTCCACATGAAATCTTATTGAATAAACTTCACATATACGGAATAAGAGGAAATATCTTCAATTAATTTAACTCATATCTGTCAAATTGTCATCAGTACATCAGATTAAAAGATAATTTATCCGACAAGGCGATGCTAACTAGGTGAGTCCCACAAGGGTCTATTCTTGGCCCATTACTATTTCTAGTTCCGTCAACGATTTTCATCTCTCAACCACATTAAATCCCGTACAATACGCAGATGATACCACACTTACTTCTTCCCATCATAACTCTGACTTTCTGATTAATGAAATGAACAGGCAAATAGAAAATGTGTATAAATGAATGTGTGATAATAAATTTTTATTGAACCTGAGAAAATCATTTTATATGATTATTACAATAAAACATATTAATACAAAATGTCAAATAAAAATTGGGAATACTACTCTTGCAAGAGTGAATGAGATTAAAGTACTTGGCATTAATTTAGATAAAAAATTTAATTTCAAAAGTAATATACAGTACAACATATCAAATCCAAAATATCAAGATTTTTATTCATATTATTTAAACTATAAAACGCAATCCTTACCCTATGTTATTCTTTCATCCATCTATATTTATTAAACATATTGCATTACAACAAGGGGTAGTTTAAAGAAATATATAAAACATCCTTTGAAAGTAATTCATAAAAAAACGTCTGCGAATTCTCTCGAATAATGACAACCGACAAAGTCACACTTCCCCAGTGTTTAAAGAGGTAAATATTTTAAATTAAATGACTTATACAAATTCGTTGTTGCTCTCAGTATGTTCAAAGTTATCAATAAAAATCAACACACATCGCCCTTTCAAAGAGCAATCCACCCCCATCAAGTACACTATCGTTATAACACCAGACTGCCCAGTGATTTTTTACACAAACCTAACTACAGTATACGATAGAAACTGCACTCTCTTTCAAGGGAGCAGATGTATGGAATGCAATTCCTATGCAAATCAGGCAGGCTTCATCACTAAACGTATTTCGCAAAAAACTAAAATAGCACTTTATTAGCTCCTGTTGCATAAGTTCACTACTGCCATCTTTACCATAGTAATAAAGTCCCATTTTATAATCAACTATTTAAAATATGCCAATTTCATTAAGCAATTTTAATTTCGTAATTTATCCTTTTTCATATTTTTTTTATTAAGCATCATTTATTTTCTACTAAATATACAATAAATCATTTAATTTAAAATTATGTAACATTTTGTAAATTTTATATTGTATTTATTATTATTTTTATTATTATTATTATTATTTGTATTATTACTTGGGTTAAGATTCGGTAGAACACATCCACAGCAAGATAGAGCGAAAAAACTTTATTCTATACTAATTTTGGCAGAAATTCCTATTTATCGAGATATTTACTTTCGAAGTCATTAAATTTTGGCTCCATTATTGTTAAAAAAAGTGGTTAGAAATAACCGCGCATATTTCCAAATAAAATATAAACAAAATAAATAAAAGTAACAACCCTCGTTTCTAACCAACTAGTGAAGTTGGGTTTCCCTAATTAACAAAAAGAAGAAAGAAAAAAGTTTCTCAGACAAAGAAAAACGGAGCTTTGTCCATTCTTGAAAAATTTTGACCGATGAAGCGGGCTAGTTTTTTCGTAAAGTAAAATTCTCGTGGTTCCCCAACTAACGGGCAACTTAAAGTCAACCTTTAAACCTCACAACGTTTAAATATTAACCTTAATAACCACTGCAATTAAACAAAAACCCTGTTTAACTAAATAGAGGCCTATCAGAACTAGGTATAAGTAAGTTAATTAAAGAAAATAACTAAGGTAAGAGAAAAACTAGGTACCTAGAAGAAACTCGAACCGGGCTACAACTGCCCTAACTCAATAATTAAATGGCTGTTATAGCCCCTATTAAAACCTAAAGGCAATATAGCCCTAACTTAACTGGAGTAAAACCTTCAAAACCTTAAACCTTAAACCTTTAAAACCAAAAACTTAAGGGCAATCCAGCCCTAGCCTAACTTAACCTGCAAAACCTAGGTCTGGGAAATAGCCCCTACAAATAAATAACCTAGCAGTGTGTTAAATAATAACTTAAAACTTAACAAATAAAATTCAAACCTGGAAACTAAATGAAACTTATGGATTAGTTAGAAACAGAAAGGGTAACGTTCAACTGGCAACTTCATTTTTGGTAAGTAAATTAATTTTAATGAATTTAGCTTCACCATAGTTAGTAATGTGGCTGCTGACCAAATTTTAACCTGAAAACCACTGCAACCTACAGTGAAAAAGTCTGTAGCTATGTTGACAGTGTCTAAATAGGCCATTATTATTTCTATAATTACTGTCTATTTCAAGTAAACTTAACCTTAATATTATACCTAAAAAATAATCTCTCTCAAGCTAAATAATAAATTCTAAATAATAAATTTTTCAATATGGCGCCCCCGGGTGGGCAATCTTATTCAGACATCCTTGAACAACAATTCCAGGAAGGAATAATAGAAGAAGTAGCCTTAACAGAAAACTTAAAACAAGCAGGAAATTTTTTACCTCATTTTCCAGTAGTTCGCCCTGGAGTACAAACAACTAAAGTTAGGATTGTAGTAGATCCCTCGGGTAAAAGCAAACCAGAAGAAATAACAGTAAATGATGCTACTGAGGACTGCCCTTCACTCCTACCTCATTTAGCAAAATTGTGCATTAAATTAAGGCATGGTAAATATTTGATGATTGGAGACATTCAAAAAGCATATTTACAACTTAAATATCAAACAGAATTTGACTGCAATGCCCACAAAATTCTGTGGTTAAAAGATACCCAATTGGCTCCAAATGACGACAACCTGATCTGCTATAAATATAAGAGAGTTACCTTTGGCAACAAAAGCAGTCCATTTTTACTACAACAATCTCTCCAACACATTTTTAATGAACAACAAAACCAAGTGGCAGACTACCTAGCTAACCGCTTTTACATGGACAATGCTTTAATTAATGCCAACAATCTCTCAGAACTCAAAGACCTTTACAATTATAGTGTAAACACCTTAATTGAATATAATTTGAAGCCATATGAATGGGCCTCCAATCACTCAGAACTTCAAGGACTATTTGAAACATGACATAGACTCCTCCTCAGAAGATAAAGAAAATGTAAAACTATTAGGATATGGTTGGAACACAAATGCTGATACACTCCATCTAAAAACTGTAAACTTGAACTCAGAAGCCAAAACTAAAAGAGAAATACTAAGTTCTGTGCAATCATTGTTTGATCCAATTGGATTTGTTGCACCCTTAGTGTTTAAATTAAAACTCTTCATGCAGAAAGTAGTAGCTACCAAAAAAGATTGGGATGAATATCTAGAACCTGAAATGCTGCGTGAATGGAAAAAACTTTGTAAAGAAATAAACAAAGTGGAATTTCTGAATTTTCCTAGACAAACTTTTGAAAATCCCAAACCTCTCATGGAAAATCTTCAATTTCACATCTTTTGTGATACCAGCCAAGAAGGTTATGCAGTAAGTTGCTATCTAGTTGGAAATGGAAAATCCGAACTAATTTACGCTAAATCAAGAGTCAACCCCAAATAAAAAAATTGGACCATTTGTAACTTGGAATTAATGGCAATCTGCCTAGGAACCAAAGTACTAGAATACCTTAAAGAAACCTACCTAGAAGAAAACTCAGAAAACCAAAAGTTCTTCAAAACAATAATTTGGACAGACTCACAGGTGGCTTTAAATTGGATTGCTCAAAAATCTCTAAAAATGAAATCCATCTTTGTAAAAAACAGAGTGAAAGACATTCAGGAAGCAACAAGAAACTTAAACCATCACCTGGAATTCAGACATGTAGCAGGAGAAGACAACCCAGCAGATATAGATACTAGATTTTACTCACTTCTTGGTAATTTTATTGACAATCGGAATAGTATAATTGTCGGAGACTTTAACTGCCCTAATGTTAATTACGAGAATTTTACGGGTAATGAAGAGGGTTTGAGATTGGTTGAGTTTATGGACGATAACTTTTTACGACAGATAGTTACCGAACCAACGCGTGGTGATAATATCTTAGATTTGGTGATGACGAACGGCGAGAATATAGTCGAAGGTTTAGAAGTAGGCGAGAGTTTAGGATGTAGTGATCATCAAATTCTTAGGTTTAAGTTATTGATAGAAAACACCCAGGATAGTAACGTAATAGAAGTCCCTGATTTTCGTAGGGCTAATTTTGATAGTTTTGCTGATAGGATGAGAGTAGTGGACTGGGATAACTTATTTATGGGCAATGACACAAATTTGCGTTGGGTGGCGTTTAAAGAAAGTTTTAGGAATATTGAAAGGGAGTTTATTCCTCGTAGGCTCAAGCGCGCTAGAAATCGCGGTAGGCCGAAGTGGTGGAGTAGGGAAATAGGAGAGTTTATAAACGAGCGTAATAGAGCGTATAGACTTAGTAAGCGCAATGGACAGGTAGCTAACTTTAATAGATATATCGAGCTTAGACGTCAGGTTAAAAGATCAGTTAGGAATGCCAAGCGTAATTTAGAGATACTTATAGCTGCGGATAGTAAACATAATCCAAAAAAGTTTTTTGAATACGTTAATAATCGTAAGCCGGTAAAAAATGACATAGGCCCTCTAGTGGATGTTAATGGCGCTTTGGCTTCTGACGCTCAGGCGATGGCGGGTATTTTTAATAACTTTTTTTGCGACAGTTTTTACCGTAGAAGATGTAAATAATGTCCCCGACGTGGACGATATCGTTGCATTTAATAGCGAGACTATTTTAGATGAAATAACTGTTTACGAGGCTGAGATTGCGCATTATATCGATAGGCTAAAAGTTAGCAAGGCTCCAGGCCCTGACGCTTTTTATCCCAGACATTTGAAAGATTTCAAAGACGTTATCGTAGGCCCCTTAACGAAGATTTTTAATCAGTCACTCGAAACGGCGATTATTCCTGAAGACTTCAAATTAGCTAACGTCACGCCTATTTTTAAAAAAGGCGACCGCGCGGTAGCTAGCAATTATAGGCCCATTAGCTTAACGTCAATTGTCGGTAAACTTTTGGAATCCGTAGTTAGGGATCGTATTATCGATCACTTAGAAAGTAGAGATTTGATTAATAGTAGTCAGCACGGGTTTCGACGCCATAGGTCTTGTTTAACTAATTTGTTAGAATTTTATAACGAAGTAGTGCGCGAATACGATAGGCATAGGGCAGCTGACGTTATTTATTTAGATTTTAAAAAGGCGTTCGATACAGTTCCGCATAGGAGACTAATTGCGAAGGTTAAAGCGCACGGTATACGCGGTCAGGTAGCTAACTGGTTAGAAGAATGGCTTCGTGCTAGGAGGCAGAGGGTCGTAGTTAATGGTAGTGAATCGGGGTGGTTAGATGTAGGTAGTGGTGTCCCACAGGGTTCAGTGTTAGGCCCATTGTTATTCGTAATCGCGGACGATACTAAAATAGACGGTAAGGTTGTTAACGAGGACGATAGAAATAGGATCCAAGACGATGTAGATAGGATTATGGAGTGGACAGATAAGTGGCAGATGCAATTTAACGTAGATAAATGTAAGTTTTGCATATAGGTTCTCGCAACAATAATTACGCGTACACGATGGATGATAGGGAGTTAGCGAGCGTTGACGAGGAAGTAGATTTAGGCGTACGCGTAACTAAAGATTTAAAGGTTAGGAACCAGTGCCTGGAGTCTTGCGCAAAAGCTAATAGGATGTTAGGCTTCATAGCGCGTAATTTCGAATTTAAATCGAAGGATATTATATTGCCCCTTTACAAGTCCCTAGTCAGGCCTCATTTAGAATATGCCGTTCAGTTTTGGTGCCCGTACTTGCGTGAGGATATTGATAGGTTAGAAAGGGTTCAGCGTCGTGCCACGAAACTTATTCCGTCATTGCGCAATAAGCCTTATGATGATAGGATTAAAGAGTTAGACCTGTATTCACTCGAAACTAGGAGATTAAGGGGGGAGCTTATTGAAGTTTTCAAAATCGTTAATAACATCGATAACGTAAATTTTGATAAATTGTTCAATTTCGATAATAGTAATACTCGCAATAACGGATTTAAGTTGCGTGGCAGACGTTTCATTACCAATATCGCTAAAAACTTCTTTACGTTTAAAGTAATTGATAAATGGAATAATCTTCCCGCGTCAGTCGTTCATTCTACCAGCGTTAATATGTTTAAGAACCGTCTTGACAGACATTTTAAAAGCAAAGCTGGGCACTTGCGGTATTTTTTGCGGTACTGCGGTACTGCGGTACTACCGCACTACCAAACCGGTACCGCATAACGCAGTACCGCAAAGGATCGCTGAAAGTACAGCAGTACCGCTACCGCATTCAAATTTCCCGCGGTACTTTCCGCGGTACCGACAAACACGACTTTTCAAAAAATTAACACTTTTTTTGAAGTAAACCTTATTACAGGAGTACAGTAAGACGAATGCTGCGTGTGTTGCATCAGCCTAACTCTAGACACGTTAAGTTTTCGTTCAGAACATGTTACGTTGCCATCCTATCACAACGCCTCAGTGCAGTGCTTGCTTTTGAGCCGGTTGCACGTGTGTTACATTTCTGTGACAAATATCGATTTTTAGCCATTATGGCAGAAAGTTCAGGTGCGAAATCGCCGATATGCAATTTCTGAAAATATGTGCTATTACTTGTGTTGTTCTTGTGTGCAGTACCGCAGTACCGCAGTACCGCGGAACGCACCAGGGGGACCTGAAAAAGTACCGCAGTACCGCGTAACGCACTGGGCATGCTGAGGTACCGCAGTACCGCGTAACGCACCCCCAAATTTTGGTACCGCGTGCACCACTGTTTAAAAGTATTAACGTTGTTTAAAATTAAAAAAGAAAGTTAACAACAGGAGCTCTGGTGGTGGTGCTCGAGGAGGAGTCTGTTGACGATGAATGCCAGCTTGTGACATGCCAGCGTGTGATGCCAGCAAAAAAAAAAAAAAAAAAAAAAAAAAAATTAGACTAACATGAACGTAGATGTAGCTCGTAGCGTAAACTAACCCACTTTTTGTTTAACTGTACCTACTTTTTTTTTTTTTTTATCTCCTTTCTTGCATGTCTGTAACTCTCTTTACTTGCATGTTTGTAGTTTGCATGGTATGACAGTGAGTTAAGACTGTGTTTGCATTGTTTGTAAGCGTTCTTATTTTACTTCTTTTCATCTTTCACCCCTCTCCTATTTTCTCCGACTATTTTTCTGACTTGTCGGCAGTGGCCGGCGGATGATGATGGTGAGACTTTTTTCCTCTTTTTCTGAATGAATGTTAACCCACGAATGATAGGTGTTGCTCCTTACTTAACCCCTTATTCTCTTCTCTTAACCCCCTACTCTTTCCTTTCTCTCGGGCTAGCCTTAGAGTGGATCTTAGGGTCTTTGTTAGCCTTAGCTTCTGTAGATCTGTAGATCTGTAGACCAATATCTTTCAAGAAATTTCAAAAACTTCTTCCCTTTTACCAACATGGTCCCACATTTTTGAGAAATGAAATTGAATGGCCAACCAACTTAATTTTTAACCCCCGCCAAGAAACCTTACAGACAACAATAAATGTGTGTCAAACAACTTGTAAAGAAATAAATGAAAAAACTCCCTTGTTAAACATGGAAAAATTCTCTAACAGGAAAAAACTGGTCAGAATCACTGCCTATGTTCTACGGTTCATAGAAAACTTAAAGTACTTCCGCACTCACGAATATAACCCCAAATGTAACCTAACAATGGAAGGACAAATTGCTGTTTTGGAGAAAAATCATACAGCTTACAAAACTAAGGCCACAAATTACTGGCTAAAATTAGTCCAGCAACAACATTTCTCAAAAGAAAAAGAAATAATCAACAAACTAAATAAAGGAGAAAAAGTTGAAGACCTAACTAAGCTGCAAAAGAATCTAAAACTCTTCATTGACAAAGAAGGGTTAGTCAGAACAATGGGGAGATATAAATATGCAACCAACCTTAACTATTCTGCCAGGTATCCTGTACTACTGCCTGAAAATTCTCATTTAACAACACGTTAATCGTAACTGAATGTCATGCAAAAGCCAATCATGCAACCTTAGCTACCACATGCAATTTCCTCAGACAGGAATTCTGGATCCCCAAAATAAGGCAAGTAGTTAAAAAGGTGCTGAAACAATGTCTGTTTTGCCAAAAATACTTTGCCATGGCTTATGAAGTGCCTACTACTGGACCCTTAGTAACGGAACGTTTAAGCTATGAAAAACCCTTTGAAAAAACTGCCCTTGACTATGCTGGTCCAATTTCTGTCCAGGATGAGAATAACCAATTCATGAAAGTCTACTTATTATTGTTCACTTGCTGCGCCACCAGATTCACCAACCTTCACATCTGCACTGACCTTTCTGCTAAAACCTTTTTAAGAGAACTCTACCATTTGTCCTTAAACTACTCCCTTCCAAAAGTTTTGATTTCAGATAATCAATCCACCTTCAAGAGATCTGAAGATTACCTTAAACATTGGTTCCAAAATGTTCTTGTGTCTCAGTACCTCTCTGATCATGGTATCCAGTGGAAATTTACAGCAGCCTATTCACCCAGAACCTTAGGAATAGCTGAAAGAATGGTGGGTTTAGTCAAAAGAGCCCTCTATACCTCCTTAAAAGGAAGAAAAATCCCTTTAACTGAACTAAAAAAATTGTTCTTGAAATAATGAATACAATTAATTCAAGACCACTCACTTATGTTAATTCAAATGAAGATCCCTCCTCTGATCTACTAACTCCTTTCAAGTTGCTTTTTGGGTATGACAATACCAAATTCAACTTTTTAACCACTAAGGATACCCAAGAAGCTGTTAATGAAGGTGATCAGGTGGATGCGGATTATATGACAGCAACAGAGGACCAAGAAAGAAAGAAAATACTGGATTACTTTCATAAAGGAGTTAAACAATCTCAAGAAATCAAAAAAAGATGGCGATACGAATATTTGAGTAGTTTGAGGGAAAAAGAATACCAACAACACAAACAACCAGTAAGTAAAGAACCTAAAGTAGGAGAACTATGTCTCTTAGATGAAAATTCTATGAATCCCAAATACTTCTGGAAGATTGCTGTAATTGAAACATTACACCCAGATGAAGATGGCATAATCAGGCATGTAACTGTAAAAACACCCAATGGTCATCTCTCCAGAAGACACATATATCGGTTATACCCACTGGAAATAACTGATAAACCGAATATTGACCTGGAAGAACTGGAAAATTCTTCCACAGAATCAGGAACTGTAGATTCTCCTGACACTACTACTGCCGCTACTCAACCCCGACCACAAAGACAAGCTGCAGTTAGATTTCGGGAAGAACTGCAAAGGAAAATACAGAGTGGATCTTTGTGAAGACCACAAATTGAAAATTGTAAATAATTGTAAATAGCTATAACTTAGGACTAACGTTCTACAGAAAAGACGCTTTCATTTTCATATTTCACCTAAAAGGAACTTTTCTGTAGAGCATGTCATTTTCAATCATCAACAAAAATAAGTAAATAAAATTTCCCAAGAATATAATTCTGGGTAAATTTTTTCCCCTTGGGGGGAATGTTAAAAAAAGTGGTTAGAAATAACCGCGCATATTTCCAAATAAAATATAAACAAAATAAATAAAAATAATAACCCTCGTTTCTAACCAACTAGTGAAGTTGGGTTTCCCTAATTAACAAAAAGAAGAAAGAAAAAAGTTTCTCAGACAAAGAAAAACGGAGCTTTGTCCATTCTTGAAACCTCACAACGTTTAAATATTAACCTTAATAACCACTGCAATTAAACAAAAACCCTGTTTAACTAAATAGAGGCCTATCAGAACTAGGTATAAGTAAGTTAATTAAAGAAAATAACTAAGGTAAGAGAAAAACTAGGTACCTAGAAGAAACTCGAACCGGGCTACAACTGCCCTAACTCAATAATTAAATGCCTGTTATAGCCCCTATTAAAACCTAAAGGCAATATAGCCCTAACTTAACTGGAGTAAAACCTTCAAAACCTTAAACCTTTAAAACCAAAAACTTAAGGGCAATCCAGCCCTAGCCTAACTTAACCTGCAAAACCTAGGTCTGGGAAATAGCCCCTACAAATAAATAACCTAGCAGTGTGTTAAATAATAACTTAAAACTTAACAAATAAAATTCAAACCTGGAAACTAAATGAAACTTATGGATTAGTTAGAAACAGAAAGGGTAACGTTCAACTGGCAACTTCATTTTTGGTAAGTCTAAATTAATTTTAATGAATTTAGCTTCACCATAGTTAGTAATGTGGCTGCTGACCAAATTTTAACCTGAAAACCACTGCAACCTACAGTGAAAAAGTCTGTAGCTATGTTGACAGTGTCTAAATAGGCCATTATTATTTCTATAATTACTGTGTCTATTTCAAGTAAACTTAACCTTAATATTACACCTAAAAAATAATCTCTCAAGCTAAATAATAAATTCTAAATAATAAATTTTTCAATAATTATTCATTCGTCAAACCATCTCGTCCCATGTGTATTAGGCGGATCGAAAATGAGGTTTTTAAACTTTTTGTCGAAATTCAAATATGGCTAGTGCGGAAAATATGTGGGTGCTATAGATAATGACTGTGCATAAATATTAGTTCTGCGAAATTATATCTTCAGGTGCCACAAAGCCGTCGAAAAAAGTGAAATATAATGATTTTCTTATATTCTGCATTAGTACAATAACTGAAACTTACTTGTTATTATTATATATTAAGTGTTCCAATTACCAAAATAGTTACTGAATTACGCAGCTCTTAGTTTATTTAGATCAATGTTCTTTTGATTAATGATCTAAATAATCCAGAACTCACCACGAGGAGGTGGCTGCGTGTCGAGCTCCACCCATGCCCTCCCAACCACCCATCCTTGCGCATGTTTTTTTCTATTAACTTTTATTTAAACTTTATATTCAGCTTTACTTTCGAATGATGGCATTTTTTTACGTGACTGAAGTGTTGATCTTATGAAGCCATCTCGCGCGTTCAATCCAAATACTTTTGATGATGCTTCAGTCACTAATTTTACCATTCTTTCTACTACTTGTGTATGACAAGGGAATTTCTCGAATGGAGGGGTACTCTTGTTTTCTATGAATTCTTCAATCTCATTTTCTGTCAGGTGTCTTGTCACAGGTGGTTCAGTGACCATGTATTTTTGCCAATTAATTAAATCAGTATAATCAGTAGCTTCAAATTGAATAACAGGTACTGTGAAACGCCTCACAACTTTTTCCTTGTTTGTTTGCCTTGCTTTCTTTATTCGCCTCCACGCTAATTCTCTTATGGCGCTGCGGTCATCATGAATCATTGATGCTAGAATATTTTCTGGATTTGCAAAAAATGCATTTCTTTGTATGACAGGGTTTACAATATCCTTTACTTCGTCATTCAGTGTTCTTGTTATTTCAATAGTTTTGAAAACATGTTTTGAGCCATTGACAAAAGACGTACTTTGCTTAATAGAAAACCACATTGGGATGTAGACCTTCATTATAAAAGAAGCAATGTTCATGAGGTTCTCAGATGGACTTACAGTTGAAACGTATAGACGAAGCAAACGATTTGCTGTAGTCAGCCATCGTGAATGTGCCATTTTGCCTGGACTACGATGAGCAAGATCTGGAGAGCAATATCCCTTTGTTATGGCCTGATGAATATCAATTAGATATTTTTGGTCGGTGCTAAGATCTTCACAGTCTACAGTTGGTTCCTCAGCATCAATCCTTTCAAACTCGACAATAGGAAGACTCTCACAGTTCTCTAATTCCCTGCCAATAGGACCGGTGAATCCGCGGGGGCCAGATGTTTTTCCATCCAGCTTTGCAACTAAATGGCGTAATGGCAATTCATTGGCATGGAGCTGGCACACTAAATGTTGAACTGGCTTCTTCAGCTTCAATTCTATAAGCCTTATAACGCCTCCCTTTTCTCCAGTGTTGACTGCTGCACCATCGCATCCAATGGCAACAAGGTTTTCCAGGTTCATGTCATTATTTCCAATATACTCAAACATTCCTTTACATATTTCTTCAGCTGATCCAGAATTCACAGAATAATGGCCCAAATAATCTGAACCAGGTTCTCTCACTAAAGTGATATGTTCTTCTGTTACCTTCTTCTGATATACTTTGGACTCTTTTTTTTTCTTGGAAGAGTGTAGAATCTTTTCGACCATCAAAATAGATTCCTCTGATTGGGACCTGATTTTGATCTTTCATAATTTCTGATCTCTTCTTTTGTCTTTCTCTTCTGATTTTACTCCTATCCACTACTTCAGATGTATTGTCAATAGAAACTTCTCCAATATCTTGCAATACTGCACTAACAATGAATGCTGCAGCTCGATCTGAAACTGCAGTCCTGTCACAAGCAGTAGCCACTGAAGGTAGATTTGTAGTTTTCCTTTTCTTGAATATATAATTGTTCTTCAGGTTGTTCGAGCTTTCTCTTCGAGCTAACTGGCTCTGGAAATGTATCGTCTGATATTTCGCCAGATTCACTTTCACTATTTGATGTCGATGATGATAATTCAACATTTGTATCCTGCAATTTCTCCTGTGAAGATTCTTTGGTGAGCCTCACAGCTTCTTTTTGCTTTCTTAGCAACGTAGATGCTTTTTTCTTTGAGAGTGTAATATCTACTCTATCAATAAACAGTTTTCTTTCACTCCTTTGATCTAAGAGGAACGTCACTTCTTCCTTTGGAACTGTTTTTTCTTTGGGACAAGAACATTGTGTTAGTACTTTGCACTTGCACGCTGCAATGTCAAAAAGTTTCGTGTGTGCTTCTTTTTTGAACATATCAATCTTTGCTTTGTAAGCTTCAGAATTTTTTCTGCTTTGGTATGGCTTCATAATGACACGATACTTTTCGTGGTAGCTTCTGAACATTGTTTCAATTCGCCTGTCTGACAGAATTGAGACGGAAGCACTTTCCCAAATTGTTTTCAATTTATCAACAACTTGTTCTAATATTTGAGATATTGAAGGATCTTTATTAGTATTCTGTTTCAAATCGTTTGTTACAAACAAGTAATATTTAAAAACTCCTTCGTATGTAGGAAGATTCCTGTGCCACAAATCTTCCCCATACCAAACATGGGGCACTCAGTTGAGGCCCTGGTTGATTTTGCACAAACTCGAGACATTTTGAAAGTATACAAATCTGAAAAAGAAAGAGCTAATATCAATTATACGTTAATTTCAGTTAATAGTACATGGCAAACTTAGGGCAACACAATACAGAAATGCAAAATATATAAGAAATATAGTTTAGACTATCTGAGTAACGCCAACAACAGAACACCCACCTGCTACGAGAGCGACAGCTACACTGAACCGAGGTACTCACGTGACAGCTGAGTGAGCTGACTATAGAAAACTGTTTTTAGAGAATAGAAACTTTTTTTAAAGGTTGACTGAGCTATTTTTATACAAGTGTGAATAAATTCTTGTCTATTGTGCATCGTGGACTCTTCTTAATTATTGGTTAAAATCTGCTTTTTTCAATTTTTTTCAATATTGAAGGTCATTGTGGCACCTGAAGATATTAATGTTATGATTTTAAATTTATAGCAGCTTATTAACTCACTACTCCACACATTTTCCACACTAGCCAATTTGAAAATTCGAAAAATGAGTTTTTCACTCCGCCCTAATGTGTATGTAGTCATGTTATTATCATTAGCCAATCAGCGGCTGCCCCCATTGTCACGCGTGACACCCCGCGCATTTCGAAATTATTAAATTTTGGCGCCATTATTCACTAGTCAAACCATCTCGTCCCGTGTTTATGTAGTCATGTTATTATTATTAGCCAATCAGCGGCTGCCCTATTGTCACGTGACACTACCGCGCATGTCCGGAGCTGAAATTTGTATTCAACAGTTGTTTCAGAATGGCTGTGTATAGTGCGCGCTCTAAGTCCGAGTGGGACGTTATTAAATAAGTTTTGAGGGACGATAGCGCTGCTGTTGCTGTATCTCGAGCTCACGACGTGCTCAAGACCTCTCTTACGTGTTCTCAGTGTGGTAATGAACTTAATTACCGTGAAGCCTCCCATAATTAATGTAGGTGCACTGATAATATTTCCAACTACTTACCTTTCCAGGTCCCGAATTCATTATGGGATACCCATGCCCAGTTAGGTTAATTGAATGCCCGGTTAGATCAACTGTATGCCCGGTTAGGTCAACTGTATGCACTTGACAATTGTTTAGGTTAAGATGTGTTATTTTCGTAGTTTTAACTGTACGCTCTTGACGATTGGTTAGGTTAGGTTAGATTACTTTTGCCGTGAATATTACTGACGAAAATAGGTTTTTCTGGCGTATTTCATGCTGTTTCAATTGATTCTGGTCTTTTTAGCCCACAATTTCCCTCTTCTTCAAAGCCCTGGGTGGGGGTATCTCCATAACGGTGCATTTGCACCAAAAATGAAGGTCAGATTCAATTGAAACAGAATGAAATACACCAGAAAAACCTATTTTCGTCACTAGTTTGGGTGGATGTGTTCTACCGAATCTTTACCATTATTTGTTGTCACTATTAAAATTACTTGGCACTTTTACTTTTTTATTTAATAAATAAACTGGTACTTGTAGGTTATCTCCTCCCTACGCTTGATTTGTTATCGTGGCAAATAGCATGAAGTCGCAGTAAATCCATTCTGGCTGAAACAGCAATAATTTAATTGTGCAAAGGATTGGTAATATCTACTGAAATAGATACTATTAAATATATAATTTGGCTCGTGTAATAATTATTGATGCAATTTATTTTTTAAACTAATTTATGGCCGGATTCTGAAGGATCGCCATTATAGAGTTAAGGATCACCTGAAGATCAGGGCCCCCAGCTTTTTTTAGTTAGCTTTATAAGGCTAACTAACGAAAATATCACGACCTAACCTAACCAATCGTCAAGGGCGTACAGTTGACCTAACGATTGATTAGGTTAGGTCGTGATATTTTTGTTAGTTAGCGTTATAAGGCTAACTAAAGAAGGCTGGGGACCCTGATCTTCAGATGATCCAAAGTTAATGTAAGTTGTATAACAAATCAACAACCAATGTGCATCAAACATTCTAGAACGAAATGCTCGTTTGATTGTTCTGCGTGCGTGATATTTGCCATACGATGACAAATCAAGCGTGGGGGAGAGATAACTTACAAGTACCAATAAACTAAATGCCATTAATTTTGCCTAAAAAGCCTCCATGTTTTCAACGGCATATTCAGATTAGAATACTGAGAGTATATTGATGTCATATCAAATATCTAGAAATTGTAAAACTCTGTCACTTGTATTCTTTTCTGAATAAAGATTTTTGAATTTTGAACTGTGAATTTTAAATGTGTATTTATAACTGTATTTAATCTGCTTAACACCATTAAACTATTTTACATAACAGTGAGAAAAGTTTGTAGTGTAAGACAACTACTTATAAAGTGACTGTAAACACGTTTTCATGCTTTGTTTTGCAATGAAATGTAATTATAAACCAGTGTTACACTGTTTAGGTGCCTGGTGTAAGACAAAAACAATGAAGGTGCTAAAAGGAGCGTATGAAATATATTTTGGAGTAATCATTGCATGGTATGATTTTTTTCATGAGTGAAGAAGCTATAATTATGTCTTTACTCTGAATAAACATATCTTCAGATGTGCTTTTCAAAGGTGCTCTTTCTTCAGCATGCGCGCTTGTCTTGTTTCGGTCAGTTCAGAGTTTACATGAGGAGGTGCACGGATGATTACTCTTTAAAAATTATTTTGAAGTATGGTTAATTATAACCGACATCATTTTAATTAGAATCTAATGTTATAATATGCTATATATTATGAATATTATGCAAGATGATTAAGTAGGAATTTATGTCTGATAGAATCCATATAATTTTCATTGTTTAAAACGTTTTGACAAAGTTACGCAACAAGAGGAAAACACGACAACAAAAGTTATGGAATTGCTACGAAGCGAAATATTGGAGAAGATTTTACTTCCTCAACAACAAAAAGTTACGGAAATAAATAGAGGAAAAAAAGGGTCTTACTTTTTTGTTGAAGCTGTAAAAGTTACGCTTATGTTACACATTGAATTCAGTGGCAAAAAAATGTTACGTTAAAATGTGTAACTGACGCGCAACTTATAAGTAAAAATTTTTAGGAGTGTGGAACTGAAGACACTTCAAAGTAATTCAAAGTCAAAACAATGCAGCCTGGGACCCAGTTTTCCAGAGAGATTTTCGATCGTCACTTCATAATGGGGTAATTAGTATTGAATGTCTTCCTTGCATTATTCGCGTCACAAGTAATGTGAAAGGTATCCGAGTGATTATACAGTACTTACTCAGGATAGAGGTTTAGTGAAAGTATTCATCATCACATACTATCTCTTTGTTTAGATTACGACATTCTCAACACGCAGCATTATCTTCAACACTAATAATCATATTCTGTATTATTGAAAGTTTGGAAAGTTCATACCCTTCGTTCACCCTACGGGATACGCTTCGAACTGATGAAGAAGAAGAAGACGACGACGTTGGAATACAGCCTCAGTCATTAAAAGAATGAAATTAGGAATAATTACATTAAGAAAAATAAAAAGTAATAAAAGTCAAAAAGAAAACCCTAAAGGCCGATTTGGTTTCTTATTCTCCGCTTTCCCATACAATAAGTGGAGGTTTTAGGTTCCACCCAGCCACGGCCCTTGCCTCTTCCTCTCCTCCCGCGCATAAAGAAAAATTAAAAAAAGACGATGTAAGAAATGATTTCGGCGAAAGTGATCGTCTCTCTTCTCACATTCGGCGTTCTTTTGACAAAAAGCATCAACTTTTTTATCGTCCTTCCCGTTTCTTCCAGTGTTTATTTATCGTTATTATCTTGTCCATCAATCGGTGATTATCTTTGCGAAGAAAATGTACGACGAACCGCCCTCAATTCAGAATTAGTTTGTTTTGTATATATATAGTGGCCTACGGATCACCGATATGATGTGGCCAAGAAAGTAGGCTTACTATAACACTGGTCTACAAATTTTGAAAAAGTTTGTGTTTCGGAGATAAAATGTTTCCTATTATGGATTTAGAGGTGCTGAAAACGAATATGACCATAAAAACAGTTGATTGGCTACAGTTTCCAAGAAAATTTAAGTTACACATTTTGCGTATATGTATACCATATATTAGTAACATACCTGTATAATGCAGTCACTTATATTGATTCAACCCGTCGCTTCTTTGCTTGTCTCTTGTATTCAACTTCTGGAGCATCTCTTGTTACTGTCCAGCAGTAGTCTGCTAACAATGATGGACTCCATTTCCCCCGGTAGCGTTTCTCCATCGCTGAGATATCCTGGTGGAAACGTTCACCATGTTCATCGCTGACTGCTCCGCAGTTGGCCAGAAAAAATTCCAGGTGCGAATGGAGGAAATGTATCTTTAAAGACATATTGCAGCCCAGTTTTTGATAGGACAACGGCAGGTTTTCCACCAGCTCCCTGTAATTGTCAGCTTTGGTATTTCCGAGAAAATTGGTTGCTACTAACCGGAAAGCATTCCACGCTGTCTCTTCCTCACCACCTAGGATACGGTCGAACTCCTTATCTCTAAGAAGCTCGCGGATCTGTGGACCAACAAATACACCCTCCTTGATTTTTGCTTCACTGAGCTTTGGGAATTTACCACCGAAGTACTTAAAAGCTGCCCCCGTTTTATCCATAGCTTTAGCAAAATTTTTCATGACGCCCAGTTTGATGTGTAAGGGTGGTAACAAAATCTTGCTCGATTCTACAAGTGGAGGATACTGAACATTTTTTGTTCCAGGTTCCAATGAGTGTCGGAGTGGCCAATCCTTCTTGATGTAATGAGAAGTCCTAGCCCTACTATCCCATTCACACAGAAAACAGCAATACTTAGTGTAGCCCGGCTGCAGTCCAAGCACGATAGCAACAATTTTCAAGTCACCACAAACCTGCCACTGATGTTTGTCATAGTTTATGCAGTTCAAAAGTTGCTTCATGTTGTCATATGTTTCCTTCATGTGGACTGCATAACCAACTGGAATTGATGGCAATACGTTGCCAACATGCAACAAAACAGCTTTTAGACTCAACTTCGATGAATCAATGAACAGTCTCCACTCATCAGGATTATGAATAATGTTGAGAGCTGCCATCAGACCATCGATGTCGTTGGAAGCTACAAGGTCACCTTCCATGATGAAGAATAGGGCAAAATCTTTTTGACGGTCACGAAACTTACACACACTAACATTTTCAGCGAGGAGATTCCACTGCTGCAATCTGGAGCCCAACAGCTCTGCCTTACTCTTTGGCAGTTCTAAATCTCTGATAAGGTCGTTTAATTCATTCTGAGTTATCATGTGCGGTTTAGAAGATGTCAAGTTATAAACAAATTCAGGGTCTTGTGAAGTTGAAGGCTCACAAGTTTTGCAGGTTCCTTCATTCTCCTCGTCCTCTGACTCCAGGGAGAATGAGTGTGGGGGCTCAGGAACGGGTAGTCCTTCGCCGTGAGGTACCGGCGTATAGCAGAGGGTATATTCGGATATTGTAAAATCCACTTTTTCTTCTTGCAAATACCTTTCTTGACTGGAGGCACCATGCAGAAGTAACAATTGCTGACATGATCTGTTGGTTCCCTCCACACCATTGGCACTGCAAAAGGCATAGATTTCCTTTTCCGATTCAACCACTGGCGAAGGTTTGTTGCACAAGTATTGCAGCATATGTGTGGGGCCCAGCTCTTGTCCTGATCTCCAATCTTACAGCCAAAATAAAGGTGATAGGCTTTCCTAATCACGGCGGTTATAGCACGCTTTTGTGATGGATGCAAAAGTCAATTCTCCACAAACATAACAGAAGTTATCTACACTGTGCACGCAGTTACGAGGCATCTTTGTTCAAATTAGGCTGAAAAAAATTCAGTTTCAAAAGCAAACACTAAAAAGAGTTTGACAAGGGTGTACTGTATGACTTCCGCGAATGAACTGATGCTGTGGCGTAATATGTAGACGCCTGTGACACATCGACGCCTTGACTCTACTGTGCATGCGCGTAGTTATATTTTCTTTATTTTAATAAATTAATGTAATTACATTGCATTTTAATAATTTTAAATTAGGTAAGGTTAAGTTAGGTTAGTATTCCATTTATATTAATATCAAAAACATTATGGGAAGCAATATGTTAAAATGATCCAATCTGTTTCTTAATAAATAGTTTACAAATACATAATGTAATAGATAAATTTAAAATTACATTTTATTGTATATATATATATATATATATATATATATATATATATGTATATATTTACATTAATTTATTAAAATAAAAATATATAACTACGCGCATGCGCAGTAGAGTCAATGCGTCGATGTGTCACAGGCGTCTACATATTACGCGACAGATGCAGTCCAGTTAGTAGGGTGCAGGGTTGCCTGATATCTTTATAAATAGATCCAATTGGCAATTTTAGGCATCATTTTCATATTCAGTGACCCAAAATTAGTAAAGATTGACTACTTTTATTTCCGAAGCATTTTGGCTGTAGACCAGTGTAGTTAGTGAATTATATTAAAATGAATAATTAGGGGTCACCAGTTTAGAAATACAGCCCAAAAAAACAATATTTAATAAGGAGAAAAAAATTACTTTGTTGTTTTGTGTTTAATTAGAAAAATAAATGAATTATTTGTTTACAGTGAATAACAATTCTATAACGGTATTTATAGTGATTAAGAATTCTATAACGGTATTTATAGTGATTAAGAATTCTATAACGGTATTTATAGTGATTAACAATTCTATAACGGTATTTATACTATGTTACAGATGACTTATTATTAGCAATAAGAAATGGTTATACAGTCTAATTTTTAAGTACAAGTTAAGTATAATCGTTAAGTACACTAATTTCGGTAGACTAATGAGATATGCAAAGGTGAACACAGAATAAGTAATTAAGCCAATAATAACTGAAATAATGAAAGTACGGTATGGTACAGTAAATGGATTAGGTCAGTAAAAAATGAAATGCATAAAGGAGCAATTAACAATCGGATACAAAATAAGTAAGTTATATGAATGAACGAGATAACAAGGTGATACAAAACTACGGTATTAGAACAGCACTTGAATAGGCCTACTGCGGTCTTAACGGGAGAGTTAGTTTGAACGGTAATGAAGACACTTTTAGGGCCTACGCGATTAGGCAGAGTTTGTGGACTTTTCAGCTTTGAATCCTGAATAGTCTAGTACGACGTAACAAAACACTGTAGGCCGAGCAAGGGCATACAAGAAGATTACCGACCTGCGATTTCGACGGAGATAACTATGAAGGCTGAAGAAACCTACGTGAAGGTTTACCATCCTGCGTTTCGACGTGAATGACTCTGAAGACAAACGAGGGCCTACGTGAAGGTTGACCGTATTGCGTTTCGCCATAGCTAGCTCTGAAGACGTGTTGGCAGGAGGATATGCTGAGGGCCCGTTGATGGACTGTTGAACGGGCGCCGATCGAATTGTGGTGAAGGATGAGTGAAGCCAGTGCCAGAAGGATGACGCCGGTAGAGTGATGTTTGGTTCCGGCGGGATGAAACTGTAGGTCACCTCAAATGTTGATTCGCTTCGTGTATGGTTGAGGTATTCCTTGAGGGACTGAGGCCTGCTGAGGTCGAAGCGGCGCTACATGAAAGGGGAGATTCACGAGGAGGAGTAAAGAGCAGAGTGAGGGCGATTTTCAGTGAACTCTGGCTTATATAGGCTCGTAAGACACTAACTTTTTGCGGGCCTTTTTGGTTAAAAAAAACAAGCATCCTTTTGTTTTTCTATCCTTGAAAACCACGTGTGTTTTTCGATTTCTGATGATTCCCAGATGTTTGCGAACGGCGAGAAAAGGAATTTCTCTGATTGTTCTCTACACACATACACACACACACCACACACACATATATATATATATATATATATATATATATTAGTGATGTAGGTCACATCCGCATCCGCAGAACATCCGCACATTTTCTCGCATCCGCATCCGCACTTTGGATTGCGGATGTCGTGCGGATGTGGACCGTTGAGATAAAACGTCATTAATAAGCGGAAATTATCAAATTCTACTATAATAATAGAACTAGTTCATTGTGCGCAAAAGTGATGCAAGCGACAAGACGAGAGGCTGTTCTTGTATAAAGTTACTCTCTTGCAACCTACTTAGATCCACGTTACAAAGCTAAGTTATTTTCACCTAGTACATTAGAACGAGTTAAATCATCACTTGGCAAAGCAGTTGAAGAGCTTCAATCTCTTGAATCTGTCGCTTCGCCACCCACCAAAAGAATAAAAGTTTCAGTGACAGAACCAACACCTTCAACAAGCAAATCTATCACAGAATCTCTCTCTCAGTTTCTTGAGTCAAGCAGCGATGACGAGACCTACGCGATGTCAAAAGATGTAGTAAAAATGATCGAGAGCTATCACCAAGAAAAACGCCTGGCTGCATGTGACAATCCTATTAGTTGGTGGAAAAATACGCAGAATATCTATCCATACTTGAGTAAACTTGCAAGGAAACATTTAGCTGTTCCTCCAACAAGCGTACCAAGCGAGAGATTATTTAGCAGTGCTGGATTAATATATGATGAAAAGAGAAACAGACTGGCAGCAGAAAAGGCAGAAAAATTAATGTTCCTTAAGCATAACCTTCCTATAATTAAGTTTGAATATTAAACGATGAACATCTTAGTTTACTTTATTTTAATTACTCATTTATAAATATGCCTAATAAAACTTTAAACTTAATATAAATAGTTATCAAGCTAATTAAAGATCTCTTTCTATAAGGGTGGAGGTTGGGGAAAGAGGTCGGGTAACACAATTATGGTTTCTAATTGTGGCTGAAACTCAACAAAATATAACGAATTTATTTGCAGACGAATTCACTAATTGATTTCTATATTAGTTAGATGCTTGCTATTATTTTATATGTTCAGGGAAAAGTACAGCAATTATTGTACAATTAATCAATTATACTACATTATAGCTACAGCTCTCTCTATATAATAACTTATTATATACGTTAAACACAACAAATCTCGAATATATCCTAAAAAATAACGAAAATGTAGACATCCGCATCCGCATCCGCGGATGTTGAAATCAAACATCCTCATCCGCATTCGCATCCGCGGATGTGAAAAAAATGACATCCGCTACATCACTATATATATATATATATATATATATATATATATATATATATATATATATATATATACAGGGCGTCCCAAAAAAATGTATACACACTTTAAATACTTATAAAGGCAGTGTTTATTAAAATACATTTCATTTTCAAAATGTAATAGAATCTACAGACATTATTTAATTGTTTTGTCAACGCCTGTTTTCAAACTGACGTCCGTTCTGGTCCAGGCACTGCTGATAACGCGAAGCAATGGAATCGCAAACATCACGAAACATTTCGTTTGGTATTTGTGTGCATTCTCGTTCAATGGCTGCTCTCAATTCAGCGACTGTTGCAGGTTTTATAGCGTAGACTTTGTCTTTTAAGTATCCCCATAAAAAAAAGTCTAGTGGTGTGAGGTCTGGTGAACGCGGAGGGTATTCTACGAAACCCCTTCGTCCAATCCACATCCACATCGTGCCAAGTACCACTCGCAATACTCCACTCTTCGGTCCGGATCATCTTCATTAATAGCATGGACTAATCTTGGAATGTAACTTTTCCATTGACAGCGCTTCAAAATGCGTTGGACAGACGATTCTGAAATTCCTACCTCACGACTCGCTTGCCGCACAGATTTTCTTGGACTTTGGTGGTACGTTTCCAGTACTCTTTCTTGCTTTGTTGGGCTTGTCGATGTCCGTGGTCTTCCGGAACGCTTCTTGTGGACATTCTGAACAGTTCCATCGGCTTCAAACGTATCTCTAATTCGAGTGATGGTAAGTCGCGTTGGTGGATCTGTTTGAAACTCCCTCCTAAACTGTCTTTGCACTTCAACTGCGTTTTCACACTTCCAGTAGCATTTTAGAATGAATTTCCTTTGTTCAAAGCTTAGTCTGACTGCCATTATTAATTCTAATGGGTTTAACTTGGAAAGAAAGAAACATCAATTGAGCTATCAGCTGTTAAAGTGTGTATACATTTCTTTGGGACGCCCTGTATATATGATACACACAGACCGTGCATGGAACAAGGAACTCTTCTGGGAAAATTAAATCCACTATAATCCGAGTAAGTAATGGTAAATGACAAACACTATAGTTTTTCTTTTTCATGATGTTAGCCCGACGTGGCCAACGGGTCACTCGCAAAGAGGCCCCAAAAATATAGCTTCCCTCACCAGCTATCTGCAAAGCAGATAGGATCTAGCTTTGGGACAGGATCTAGGAGTTAGTTACACCTAGCCTACTATATCCAGTACCTCAATATGAGCAAAACACTCGTTACATTCCCGTCGGATTGAATACATCAAAGAAAAACGGGATAACTATTGTATTTTTAGCCAAAAACCAAAACTTAAACCTCAACTGGCGAAATTGAGCATCCACTTTTCAAGGCACATAACATGTCCGTTTCATGATGGGATTGAACTCAGAATGGTCCACTGAGGTTGAACCTCTAGATCCTGTCTCAAAGCCGGATCCTATCTGCTTTGCAGATAGCTGGTGAGGGAAGCTATATTTTTGGGGCCTCTTTGCAAGTGACCCGTTGCCTACGTCGGGCTAACATCATGAAAAAGAAAAACTATAGTGTTTGTCACTTACCATTACTTATTTGGATTATAGTGGATTTAATTTTCTCAGAAGAGTTCGTTGTTCCATGCACGGTAGGGTGTATCATGCTCAATGAAGCGCGAATTTCAAGATTGGCAGTATGGATTCCTATGTAAAATTAAATTTTAGGAGGGGTTTGTTTTCTTGAACCTTTGCTAAAAATCATGTTTAAGTGTTCAAATTTCCACTTTTTCGTTTTCTGGTTATGTACAGAACAGCTGTACAGGACATACATTGTAGTACAAATGTAACAGACCGGTTTCTTATCAAACAAAACCATTATAATAGCTGTTATAGGCTACTAGAGTTTCACTGTGATAATTTTCTGTGTTTCAGATACAAAGCTTGGTGAAGATTGTGTAGCCACTAGCCACCATGGCTAAGCAAGGACGAAAGACCAGAAAAAGTTCTGGTTCAAAGCTGAGTGATCTGGTGGGTCCAGGCAAGCAGTTATTTCCCACAGAAGTTCCAACATGGACAGCTGTGTTTCAGAGAGGACTCCTCCTCCAGGAAGAGAAGCTGCTTCTGGATGATATGAAGAGAGCTCAGTACCCTCTGCAAGATTTGGCTAAGGACTTGGCATCACTGGTACTGGCACAGTGGTGCAAAAGCAATGCCAAGTTCACTCCTCCTGTGATCATTCAAGAGAGATCCATTGCCAGGAAGATTCTTGTCAGGTGGAACGAAATGATTGACCTAGTGAATGGCAGAGTGAAGGCTGCAAAGAGAGAAAAGAGAATATCTGAACTTGATACATTGTTTGACATAACAACCTGCAGACATGATATCACTCTCTGTGGAACTGAAGCATCTGGCTGCTCTGGCTGTGCTGCTAGAGTTCATGTCAACTGTGACTGTCCTCTGCCTCAGAAGATTCCAACGCTAGAGCTAGAGTGGCTCCATTACCAGAGGATCAAAACCTCAGAAGTTTCTGGCTTCCGGATGGCATCTGTTGATGTGAAGGAAACAGTGAAGCAAGTGAAGGCTGATAAGAGGAAGGAGGAAGACCAGAAGGCAGCTGAGAAGAGAAACAGAAAAGAGGAAGAAGAAAAGGAGCTACTGCTTAGAGCTGATGATGGTGATGATGATGAAGATGAGGTGACTTCCTTGCAAGAGTCTCCAGGCAGAGCAGCTCCTACTGCTGACAGATTTTTCCAGTACTGCACCAGGCACAAGCTCCAGTGTCAACACTGGCAAAGTCTCCACCTCTGCCAGGAGGAACTACATGGATATCTTAAACACTGCTGCGGCTGCAGTCAGGTTCACGGTGGCAAACACTCCTGCAGCAGCCATTGCAACTGGTTTCTTGCAAGATCTCATCAAAGCTGGCCATCTATCTGCTGATAAGGCATATCTAGCTGTTGACAGGATGAAGATGTGGAGGGGCAAGGAGTCTGTAATAGGTGCCTCGGTGGAGGCCCTGGAGAAAAGGACAGAGGGAGAGGAAATCAAGGGAATTTTCTTTGATGGAAAACAAGATAAGAAGACAAAGATCATGAGGTACAATGAAGAAACTGGCCGCTTCCATCTGATATTACAACTGAAGAGCACTATAGTGTTACCTGGGAACCTGAGGGGAAATATCTCTTCCATTGTACACCAGAAGAACCTGAAGGAAATGAGAAACTTGCACTGAAGATAGCTCAGGCTCTGTTTGAGTGGATTAGTGCTCATGGTGCTAAAGATACTATTGTGGTCCTTGGTGGTGACTCCACAAGCACAGGACCTGATGGAGGAGCCATCACTCACTTGGAGAGACTGCTAGGTCACAAGTGTCACTGGCTGATATGCCATTTGCATATTAATGAACTCAGCCTCAGGCACATGATCATCAAGCTTGATGGTCCCTGCACGCACAAGTCTGGGTTCAGTGGCCCAATAGGAAAACTTTTGGAGAAGATCAATGACATACCTATCAACTTTAGCTTCAAGGCTCTGCCAGGAGAAGATATAATTGAACTGCCAGAAGACATTGTACAGAACCTTAGCACTGACCAGAAGAACTGCTACCTACTGATCAAAGCTCTCAAGACAGGAGATTTGAGCAAGGAAGTTGCTGGTCTGAAGTGTGGCCCACTGAATCAGTCGCGCTGGCTGACTACAGGTGAAGCTCTGTTGATGCTGTGGATGAGGCAGCATGGTCTGAAGGGGGAGGTGTTGAAGAAGCTGGAGGTGCTGCTGAAGTTCTGCTTGGACTTCTACTTCAAGATGTATTTTGAGATCAAGGTGAAGCACCACATGAGGTATGGACCTCACCATATTGTGACCGCTCTGGGACTGCTGAGAAGCCAGACCTCTGAAGTCAGGAACATAATTACTCATGTGATAGTTCGTGGAGCATTTCATGCTCACAGTGAGAACCTCATTGCCTCTCTCCTGTGCAGTGAGGATGAGGAGGAGAGGGCATGGGGGGTTGAGATGATCAAGAAGATCAGAGGTAAGTCTGAGTATGGAGACATGAGTCTGAGAACTCATAGAAACCCTAAACTGAATTTTGATGCCACTTCTCCAATTACTCTGATTAATTGGGATAAGGAGAAACTGTATGAGCCATTCTTCACTTGTAAGATGTCAAGAGGAGAAGTTGAGGAGCTTCTCAGGTCTCCACTTGAAGTTGAGAACTTCTAAGTTCACACTCAAAGCTGTGAAAGAGCAGTCTAGGAAGTTTCAGCTGCAGCTCATGCAGTGTATGAGCAAGAGAGAAGAGATGGTTTTGTTCGTGCTAGGATCGATCACAGAGAATTGTTGCCAGTTTTCAAGTCAAAGCAAGACATTATGAACAATTTTTAGATCTCTACAAGACCTGCTAGACAAATCAAGATGCTTTCAGAAGAAAAAATCTCAAAACATTCAGTTGACCAGCATATTATTAGAAGCTGGGGGTAGAGGAGGGACTTATACAAATATTAAAGAAGAATTGCAATTGCAAAAAAAAGGTTGAACGTCACAGCAGCTTGCGGAAAGGTGGGGGCAGCTGCCATCACACTCAGTGATACCGAAAAGAAAATAAATAAAAATTGGTGAAGGCGTTTCTAAAAAAAGAAAATGCAAGACCAAGAAAGAAGAACAAAACGATTCTGCCTGATGAAGAAAACAGCCGCGAAATGTGGTGTATAGGAGACTAAAAATCATACAATTCCTTAGTTTTGGGCCATTTTGGGTGATTTTGGTTATTTTAGGGGTTATAAACCACTTTGGCTGATCTTAAATGGGTCAAAGCCTGCCCACAGAAATGCTTAAGGGTGTATGTGAACAATATGGAACATATGGAGATCATTTGAAGCTACCAAGTCTTTGAAATTGGCCAAAAATCCCATTTTTCGACAAAAAAGTGCGATTTTGAACACTTAAATGCGATTTTTCACAAAAGTTGCAGAAGACGAACCCCTCTTAAAATTCAATTTTACAGAGGAATACATACTGCCAATCTTGAAATTTCAAGTTTTTCAATATTCGACCTGAACATGATACACTCTAATGGGCACGGTATTAATTCTGTCCTAACTTGTTTACGTTTGGTTTATTATACGACTGGAAATAATTAAGTAATTGCATAATTAATAAATATCTCACAAAACCTTTGTTGAAACGGATTTGCAATTACCAATCATAATTGTTGATAAAGTTATATAAGATATATTTTCAAGTTTTAACGCAAAGGCTTCACTAACAGCTTTTCAACCTCGGCAAATGAACATTAACTCAGTTGCCTTCGGTGACTGGCGACAAAGCCACTTCCACCAGAGAACATTAATTAAGGTCTAATAAAATCTCTCCCACTGATGGTTCAATGTCAATGGAATACTGATTACTGACAAATTAATTCGTAAGAGGACTGTCGGTCATTAAACAAAGCTTTATGAAGATCAAACATCAGAATTATTTTTAATACAAAGATTTAATAATGTTGTCACATCGTTAGCTTCTTATCGCTATTGAAAAGCGAATGAAGATGGAACAGAAATTAAAAATGTTCAGCAGAAATTTTACTCAAACATTGCCTGCCGACACTAACATTTCACATTCTCTCTAGTAGTATGACCACAAAAGGTTAGAGTGCAATGCAATTGCAAATGTTGCAATGAGTGTCTGCCTCGAACCCGGTGCCAACCCCCTCCCCCTTGTTGCCAGACCCCCCAGTGCCAACCCAGGGTGCCAAAAAAAGAGGTGAGGGGAACTCCCCCAGCAAGTCGGGGAAGTCCACGTGACATCTTTGGAGAAGAAGGTGGGACGGCCTCACCCCCCAAAGGGGCATACCTAACCCGAGAGAGAGAGAGAGAGAGGAGGAGAGAAAGAGACCATCCAGCTTCCACAAGAGGCAGAAGCTCAATGACTGGTTATATTCCAACACTTGACGTAGAACTCCAAATCCGCCGGTTGGCGTAGAAGCCAGTGCCTCCAGGCATTATCAGCCAGTTGGCATAGTGTATACATGCCTGAACACCCAAGAAACGCACACAAACGCACATACGCTCCCCGATTATACGCCCATAAAACCCCTATTATTACATACACAACTATATGCACGTTCTCAGATTATATGCACCGGGTTCGAGACCCGGTGACGGCAGCCGGCGCGCAGCAAACGTTCATCTTTCCACACAATTGGTTGGTAGATAAATGGGTACCCTGGCTAGCGTAGTGGTT
>JAJOZX010000655.1:545000-610000 GCA_023014485.1 Bathynomus jamesi | reverse complement strand
GTGCTAGTGTTAGTTAATTTATAAAACGCCATAATAAATGCGTTTTGAAAAACTAATTTGTGGTTTAAGCGGAAGGCGGCGCTATATATATATATATATATATATATATATAGCGCCGCCTTCCGCTTAAACCGCCTTCCGCTTAAATATATATATATATATATATATATTATATATATATATATATATATATATATATCATTTCATTCAGTGCAGGTTTATAATTTATAAAAAGCCGTAATAAAACGAAGTGAAAGGATGTCTGCCCAGGGGTCGAGGCCTGGTGCCGGTAGACGATGCGTAGCACACACAGCTAATCTTCCTTCCTGATAACGTCATTTAGACAGTGAATTTTATTATTTGAAAGTGAAATTTTATTACACGCTTGTTACTGATAACTTCAAAATTTATAGAAAGTTCTACAGGTAGGATTTTAGAATTACTAAAAACTTTTAAGATATGCCTGCCGTCCCGGTCTCGTTACCCGGTGCTGGCAGATGATGCGTAGCACATCCAGCTAATCTTACTTTTGAAACCTGTCAGGATATCTGCTTTGTGATTATAATTTGTCGGGCACCCTAATCGGCATTTTTATTTATTGTAACTCTTTAATTAGACTTTTAACTTAATTTAACTTTAATTAAAAAAGATTCAGTATGAACTAATCATGTTAATTTCTCCTTAAAGGACCGATGCTGAACTTGATCGTGTTATAGCTACTTTTCGCGACAGCTTTGATGAAAGGCAAATAAATGACGACGAATTGGAGGCTTTACCGCGCAACCAACAGAGTGACCTGAATACCGAGGTCGAGGTATTGGCTCACATCCGGTCCAACGAATGCCAGGTCATCGAGGAACTAATGTAAGTTTTTTTGTGGTTAAGAACAAAGCACATTGTATTTTCATTCAATTTAATAAATGGTAGAAAGCATGTTTTAGTACAATTCGGTTTACAGAACTAGCGTCCATTAAATAAGAATAACATTAATGGAGACATTTTACAGTTACACAATATAGTTACAACTATATACACACACGTAAAACTTTACACAATACAACGAGTGCGTACAAATGGGAACCTTTTTTTTATCTGTCTGCATACGAATTCATTATTCATCTCAGTGTCGCACAAATCGAATAATTTAAAAAAAATTATAAATCCCTTCCCACGTGACATGTGCAGGAGAAATGAAAGACAGTACATGCCACAAGTATTATTAAAATATCTTTGGAAACGGTAAGGATTCCAGACAATTTCAGGGACATGTAGCTGTTCGATAAATTGTACAACCACAGGGTCACTCCAGGGCTGAGTACCGAGTGAATCAAAATATTACATTCTTTCCCTATTTTTAAAATAGATTGCAAACCAATGAATCCCTTCACTACCAATAATATCTGTGTTCACGATAAGGCTATACCAATCTCTCGTAGTTGGCAATTTCAATGTTTCATTCTTCGCAAACACACCGATAAATTTGGAGCGTGTGTTCGGTCACTTTTCATTACTCTCTGGAGTGTATTCGCGTCCATTTTAAAAGTCCGTGACAACGTTCCTGAAATGGTCGAGATCTATTAGAGCTTGTGATTCGAGGCATACTACTACACTAATAGGCGCGTCTATAGGGTCGACGAACTCCAATCTAACTGAAATGTTCCCACTTTGTTGCGGACTTAAGTGTGTATTTACACTAGCAGATAAGTCGGGGGTAATATCAAATGGGTAAAGGTTAATTGATCGACAAATTCTTTCTGCGTTACGCCAAACCCAGCTCGTTACAACCACCGGCAATATGGGCCAGATTGCTATAAGCTCTCGCGCAGAGCGGGAACACGCATCTGATGAGTCGTCCGTAACCATAGTCCCGCCCAATGCAACGCCATTTACGTATATAGTTATATTTTAAAAGCCGAAATTCTCGAAATTAAAGGCGCTCTTTTTATATTTTCCATTCAAAGAAGCGTGATCCTGCATTCCAATTAATATCCTTTTAGGTAGAACTCCCAGGGCCACGTTTTCTAGCTGCTTCGAGGCCAAACCGGCTGGACCGTGTATAGTTTGAGCTGTACTCTCTTAATTGGGTATTTTAGTGTTGCGTGTATTAAATTTTTTTCAATTTCTACATATTTCGGCGAACTTAATTTCACTCGCCGTACGCGCAGATATGTTTCCATGATGTGAATCATAACGGGCTTTGCGCCCTCTTCTTGATCAGGTCCCAGATTTATGCAGAGCTCAGGATTCGTGCGGTTGAGTTTTAGCTTCGTATCCACCCCATTCATAAGCAGTTTCTCCTGGAACGCGAAGTCTGTATGCAGACGTCCAAAACACTCGTACATCTTTTTAGAATTTTAAAATTTATCCTTTGTACTACTTTCGTCTTTAGTCTGATAATAGCCCTCGGCAGTTAAAAAAGTATCCTTCGCTTCTTTTGAAAAGTTGAGGACATTTTCCAGATAGGCTCGTAGGTGATAATAACCCGTTCCTGCCGAGATGTTAACCTGATTTAAATACACCTCACACTGGCTGAATATGGAGTGTAGAAAGTTGGTTTCAGGGTATGCAGAGTAATTATCATCGCAGTCCGTTCCATCTGAATGGGCTATACGCAGTTTAGTATACATGTGCATACAGCTTGGATCAAAAAAGTATGGGCCTGAGCTGGGTGTCACGAATTCTATAGGGGCACTCGGTGAACTAATTGTGTTCAATGAATTAATTGTAATAAAGTCGCTATGCTCAATAGAAACCTGTGTAGGGGGCATATCAAAGAGAGACAGTTCCGATTTACAAAATTGTGAGTTACAGGGATGGATGAAACGCGCCATGACGAGTCAGAAATAGTGCCACCTCTCTCGACAAGTAGTACTCAGCCTCTGATTCGTGAGAGCAGTGTCCTCAGCTTATATCACATAAAAAAATGATCAGCCATAGGCTTCATACGCTTAGAACACTTCTTTTTTTATTTCCTTTTACGTTTAGCGCCACGTGTTGGTAAGCCCTTCTTCCTGACAGCCCTCTTCTTCTCCTTTCCGCCACCACACATTTTTTTCTTTGCATCTTTGATGATTTCGTCCCGCGTGCGTTTTAAATGTTTTTTTAGAGCTTCTTTAGGTTTAGTTCCACCCATTATGTCTTCTACCGCGTTAAAACCTGATTGTAACACCTTCCTCTCGAGGTATCTAGCACCCCTCTTCAACAATGGGACAGCCGTGCGTAGTATGGCTGAAAAAAATGGAGCCAAGCCCACTTCCAGGCTGATATCTCACTCCTCGATTGACTGTGAAAGGCCTTCGGGTCATTATAACTGAATGCGACGAAAGTGTACCTTCACTGTTTAGCTCCCATCACCGAATGTGAAATTTTTCCCCTCATTCGTTCTTATATATATTGAGATATTGGTTAATAGATTAGTCGCAACATTCACATAATAGGGCTTGTCATATGTAATGCTCAAACTCTTCCCTCTATGGTTGGGAATGTGTACAATGCACAGCAGGCGCGCCTGGGTGTCCCCAACAAATTGATGCTCCACGATATTGCTGTAAATATAGCACATGTCTGGGGATCGGTAGCTTTCACCCAATTTCTCCAACTTCAACTGATACATCAAGCTGGACAAGTAGTATAGTAGTATAGTATAGTAGTATAGTACTGTACCTCACCGAACAGGACTGATCGCATAGTGTTGTCTAAGGTTATGCCTAATTTTTCACACTCATCGACTCTTCTCAGGATCAGAAATATGATCTGTTCATTTTCAAGAGTTAAAAATTTGGTGGCTAGCTAGAATTCACAAACACCAACTTCGTACGAATCACGTTCCAACTCAGTGAGCCCATGAAGTTCTGTTACAAAGTTGGCCAGGGTGTTGTTAGGATGTACAGAGAGGGAAGAAGAGAACGGGAGTGTGACAAAGAAGTGGTTAGGCGCCATGTTGCACGCTATTTAAGCTTTATTATTGCACCAGCTTTTATATAGGTGTTGAAGCTTTCTGGGTAACCTAGCCATTTCACCAGGTACATTTTCCTCTTTCTTAAACCTTTGCTGCCTAAATTTTTTTCAATTTTAAACACATTTTTCCTAAATTAAATGCCACTTTCTGCAACTCCTCGCGGTAAAAGCCTCCTGCGATTTCCTCCCCATTCAAATCTTCAACGTAATACATCATTATCTCGCCTTTAGGTCTCATAGCACTAACTTGAAAAATCTCACGTGTCCATCCTTGCTCAAATCCCTTCGCGAATTTATTTCCCGAACGCGATAGCCTTACATAATCATTGATTTTGAAATGTTTAGAGTGTGGTGGCGGTGTTCCACCTCTTCTCACATCAGTCTCTGGGAGCGTACCTCTTTCTAAAACTTCGTTAGGTGTTGTGCCAATCGTACGGTAGTGTAAACGGTTGTATGACGAGGCCAATGATCCCAGAATGTTTATATATCTGTGCGTGTTTTTATGGGTAAAATAGCGATGCATGCGTTCCGTTATGGTACGTTGAACTCTTTCAGCTAAAGAGGCCTTATGTATTAGTGGGCCGGCCAAAAATTTAAAAGTCCTCTAGAAAAAAACGTAACGGCGTTTTTTATTAATAGCAGGCACCCACCTTAGATAAGTAGTATTGAGGATGCCAAACAAGATGTGGGTGGATGCCACTCTCAATTTTGGGTTTGAAGGTCCCATACAAGGTTACAAGAGTCAAATTCTGAAAAATTCCGAATTTTTGCATTTCAGTGGTGGTTCTATGTAACAACGTGTTTAAAGGCGTATCATTAGCACATAAAGCATATTTTTGTGATTTTATGGATAATAATTGAATGTAACTATGACTCTGGATGTCTTTATTTCCATTAAAACTACATTTAGCATGCTGGGTGAGGTGCGCATGTGCCTACTACTACCATAGTACAAGTAATAGCATACTGTCACATGTTGAATATTTTCAGTGCACTGGCTGGCCAGACATTGGTTTGGTATATGCAATTAAAAGAGTAGAGACAGTGCCAGCTGGTAAAGTAATAAGCTAAAGGATAGGTATGCTTCGAATTGTTTCAATATATCTGTGGCTACTACATACTGCCATTCCCACTTGTCTTTGCAGATAGGGAGCTCATCAGCAATGGACCCTGTAGCTGTCATCAAGCGCAAGAGGAAACGTCAGGATGTCAGTGAGAATTGTTGCTTCTTCTGCCAAAGCAGCGCCGGTGACCTGCGCACAGCATCAGCAGAAGGAAAAGCAAGAACTATGACTGTGGGCGATGACAGAAAGAACCTGGGAGATACCTACTATCTTGATGTTTTACAAAGACTGGAAAGTCATTCCAAGGATGATTTCAATGCATTGGAACTCAAGTGGCATAAATCATGCTACTCTTTATTCACCTTTGAAGGCAAACTCAAAAGGCTGCGAAGTCAGCAGCAGACCATGGGTGCATCGGCGACCACAAAAAGTGCAGGCTCTCAGGCTTTTCCCCAAAAGCGTAGACGTTCAACACTAGTGATTGACTGGACCCTCTGCATGTTTTGCCAAAAGAAGACCGCAAAGAAACTGCACAGGGTGGAGACAATGGAGAAGTCAGATGACTTGAACCAGCGTGCCAAACACGACCCTGTCATGAGCATACCCTTGTCAGCGGTGAGTGATGTGATTGCAGTTGAAGGATGCTATCATCTGGCATGTTTGGTGACATTTGAGAGACGGACTAGAAAACAAGCGGTTACAAAGCAGTTACCAGGACAAAGCGTGCAAGCAAGAAGAAACCGATTCGGAAAGTCATTGATGGCCCACAAGTTCCAGTGCCTGAAATGTGGAAAAACTTCATGGTCCTGGATACAAAGAAGGCTGACCTAGCTTTGTTTCTGTCTAACGTCATCACTGAGAAGGGCAGAGATCTTCAAGAAAGATGTCAACTAGTGACAGGGGGTGGCTTCTCTGAAGCCACTGAAGTACGGTCAACCATACGACATGACGTTCCACTGCATAGCAACCATGAAGAGGCGGACACCAGGCTTATCCTTCACTCATGTGATGCAGCGTCCCAGGGCTATGAACGAATACTGTTAGTGTGCAGAGATACTGATGTAATGGTGCTGCTGATTCACTTCGTTTGCACCAAGGTCGCTGAAGTGTGGATGCTGTGCGGAACGGCCAAGAACCGAAATTCTATCCCGTGCACGATGTATTCAAGAGTTTGTCGCCCCCAGTCAGGGACAATCTGGTCAGCTTCCACGCTTTGACCGGGTGTGACACAGTCTCGTCCTTCAGTGATCATAGAAAAAAGAAGAGTTGGAAGGTGTTCAGTGACCACCCACTCCTGCTGCACGCCATTGGTCGAGATGGGGATATCGCAGATGTTGAGAAGTTTGTGTGTCATTTGTATGGCACCCCGGAACAACACACAGTTGATGACGCCAGAGTTCACCTTTTTGGGAAAGCCAAGAAGACTCTGAAAATGTTCCCACCGAGGCTGACAAAGAGCACGTAGATGTTGAATATCCGGTGGACACTTCAGCCTGGAAGTTGGAAGATGGGAGCTTCCTACCAATGTGGACAAGACTCCTCCAATCCCTGAAGCCTGCCTGGAGCTTGTTGCTTGTGGTTGCAAGAAAAAGTGCAAGATAGCTAGATGCAACTGCTTCAGGAAAAGGAAGTGTACGACAGCTTGTGGTTGTCCAACCCAGTTGGACAGTAGATCTGTCTCTCTTCCGGGCTGAAATCGAGAGAAGCTGGAATGTGCTGTAAGGAACTAATAACTCTATTCTTAAGTGATTGCAATCCACACAATTGTGACTGTCAGTGCAGCATTTCGGTGCTGTTCATCAAGAAACGTGAACTTGTAGATGTTACTAGTATGTAAACTGTGTAGTTATGGGGCTATATTTACTGCTTTGTGATTTAGTTGTGATAATTCTGTTACTGTGAGTACTTAATTCATGCCATCAAATTATTGGGCACTAATCATGTTAAAATAAATTGTTTTCACAAACAGACTTGCTCAATGTTTTTTTCGCCGATTAAAATAAAAAATCACAAATTTTTAGCACAATTTCGGTCGTGATTAACTTGAATTTGACCATGAGTTGGTAATTCGGATGGAATAAGCGTGTCATCATACTTCTTTATCACAAAGTGTGGCAAAATGAAACATTTGGTCAAACCAATTGGCTCAGAATATTTTTTTAAAATTAAAATTAGAAACTATAATTTTTTGCAAAGTTTGACCTCGAAAATGACCTTCAAAGCCAAAAGCGAGAGTGGCATCCATATGCATTTTATTCCTCACCCACAGGTACATTGATTTAGCATGGGTGCCAGCTATTAACAAAAAACGCCGTTCAAAGTCGCTTTTTTAATTTAGGCCGGTTCACTATATAGAATTACTAGTGTAGTAACTGATATTAAACTCTGTCAGCATATTCTGGAAAGCACGGCCTATAAATTCTTTCCCCATATCGGTACAAAAATATCGAAGAACCCTGTTTTCTTTCAACATCAGCGTTTTGGTCGCTTTAGCAACTGTTTCAGGCGATTTATGTTTCAGAGGAATTAGCCACAGATATCTAGAGAATACATCTATTATGAATAGGATGTAGCGGTAGCCATCATTATACACTGAATATCTTTGCATGTCTGTTAAATTCGCTTGCCAAATAGAGTCAATCGAAGCAACTGTTGTCTTGGATGTTTTAAACCTTTTTCTCACCGGCTCCTGCAAAAACCTCTCATCTTTTTTTCCTACTCCATCATTGTAAACACCTCTGTACGGTCTATTAACACCGCCATAGGAGGCTGGGTTAGAAATGTCATAATAACGTTTTCTTAATATGTTAGCCATTTGCTATTTTAGAGACACGTGGATAAGGTTGGCCGTTTGGTATCTTCTTTCTCCTCTTCAGAGATGCTACTGTTGGGGGTGATGGCGTACTCAGTTGTGACACATGCGAGACTTGCTCGAAGTCTTTTAACCTATTCAGGTTTCCTATCAATGTTTTGGGGACATTTATTTGTTGTAGTCTTGCTTTAATATGTTTCCATCCTGCTGGTGAGGGCCTGTCCCACTCTCTCACCAGATCATGGACAATGTCGACGATATTGGATCCCTGTACTCTTGTTCCTTCAACAATGACCTCGCCTGTATCGGTCCACTGTATGATGGGGTCCTCACTCAATAGATTATAAAGACTTAAGCCTTTACTCCTCAATGTATGTGGGAGGGTGCTTTTTAATACATGCTCAGTGTGTTGCATTCCGTTATTCTTTGGCTGGTCATCTCTAACGTCGGGCCCAGGTCCTATGTCGCCATGCTCATCGTTGCTAGCGCTGTGCCTAAGAACCACGGGGAGCTCTGTCGGATTCTTATAATCTTCGTACTCATGAAGAAATTTCTGCAGAGCCTCTTGGTACAATATCCTTTTCTCATCAGGTGACTTTTCACTGCTTAATACGGCTAACAATTCGCTTCCCATTCTTTTAAGCCTACTTTTACGGGGTTCTAGAACCGTGTCTGGATTCTTTGAACGTTGCAGGCAGTGAAGCATACACCTCGTGCGGAATCTGTTGCAGTGCCCGCGGCAATCGTTGATAGATTTTTATTAATTCACGATATTTCTTCAGCCTATTTGTCATTCTGGAATATACACCGTTTCAGGCTCGTTTGGGAATATATTCGTTCTTAGAAGCACCCTAAACGTGTTTTGCTGGTGAAGGTCACAAAGCAAATATCCATAACGTTGACTTGTGGCTTCTTTATAAACCTCCAAAAACTCCTTACGCTGATTCGGGAACATTTGATTGGTTAGTACCCCAATTTGTGACACATCTCGACGTTGCGCGAATAAGACTAGATATTGTGTATTTAACGACACATCGCGCATGTATCTATTTTTGAAAAATAGATTCTAATTGATGAAGAATACGCTTATGTTAAGATGGTGGGAGAACACTGTAAATGTCTCGGCAAACGTTTTATCCATTTCCAACATGAGATCGTCAATTACAGTGACTGTATGCTCATTTCCCTCTAACGAATTAACGTCATATACACCTTTGTGGAACCAAATATCATCTTGGTACTCGTTCAACACTGATTGATACGTCGAATAGCACCATACTACTTTATGCACAAATTTTGAGAACATCTCCCCCTTATCTTTAATCATTTTAAGCATAAACACAGTTTTACCCCATCCTGTAGGGCCAGATATAATACATGTGGAGGGTCTTGTGAACCTGAATTTTTCTACAGATTCCATCTCTAACACGTCACACCCCTAAGTGGGTCATTTGCAAAATATAACAAAATTTAAGTGCTGCTCCTTATATTCTTGTTTTTCCTCTTCCACAGAACCGTGAATGACGACGATGTACAGCCCCCTATCATCGATATTACAGATGACCCCGATGACCGTGTAGCTACAGACTCCACCCCCGCTGACGAACCCTCACCAGCGATACCTGTAGTACGCGACAATTCAAAGCGGAAGCATGATGAAGAACCCTCCACGTCAGGTATAAAGCGTGCCAAGATTGCGCCGGTTGTTAGACCCCCAGTAAAGAGCCCCAACCCTCTACGTCTTACGACACAACTCCACAATAGTACCTTCCTAAAATATACCCCCTTATTCCTGTTCAATTCCGGGTACTTCCTCCACACCAGCATCTTCTCGTGCTGTGGAGGATGGTATAACATTCGAGTTGGTGCGCACCACTAACCCCACCCCTGCCCTGACTAGAAATCGGTACGTGGTCAGGGTTGACCCTGGATCCATGTATACCAACGGTGTTGGACTGCGACGCGTAGTTAAACGTATTGTGGAGTTTGCCCTTCAGAACCGCGACGAACGTGAAGTCCGGACGAGGTTGTCCTTCAGGTTCGGGTCAGATGACGGGGATGTAGATGATTTTTGGGTAGTAATACCATTCAGACGCTTGGCAGCTGTGGACAGAATATATCTTGGGCCGTATAATGCAGGCCTCTCAAAGTAGTACAGCCTTCAATATGGACAACTTCATGGTAGATATTGACTGAGTGTTCCGGATTGCGGGTCATAGTGCCACACCTTATACGCTTAATTTCAATTCTCAATCTATTTAGAGAAAGTATTTAAACGTCGATCGTGGTTGCGGCTTTATAGCAATAGTCTTACCTCATATGTTCATTGTACTAAATACAATCGTGTATAATATCTGGCTGCCTACGGTTGTGCAGCGTGCCCGTAAACTGGCTTCAGATTATAAGCATGAGTTTGAGTGTAATATGGGTCCTGAAGAACTGAGAAGGGTCGAGCAGGAAATGAATGTTCGTATCGTTGTATTTGGAATGGATGATCGTCGTAGGACTGTGTATGTTTTTAAAAGCTGTGTGAGAGATCGTACAAGAACTCTACTTATTTTAGGATTGTCAGGAACATCGTATCTCCCCATCCGTAATATAAGGACTCTCTACGCGAGTTATGATAAACGTCGAAAATATGGAAGGCATCATGATTTGTGTAAGGGATGTCTCGAGTTTGCGGATGATATAGTGAAACATTGTAAGTAGTGCTATATGGTATGTGAGCAGTGTAAAAGCCCCAAATGTAAAAGTCGTGTAGTTGAAGCTGAGAAGAGGAAATGTAATGTGTGTAGACGTACATTTTTCAATAATAAATGCCTTGAACTCCATAAATCAATTGGCACTTGCAGGAAAATGAGAATCTGTGAATGTGGCATGTGCATAAATGCGATGAAATTCACTGTTCTACATGTCATGAAAAATATAAGGCGGATGGAGTGAAGCATACATGTTATATGAAAGATGCTAAGCCTAAAAATAGCCCTTGTATAACCGTGTACTACGACATAGAAACATACACGAACGCTGAAACCAAAGAGGTTATTCCACATTTACTCGTAAGTCCGACTATCTGTGACGAGTGCATGGATGTCGAGTGTGATGAATGTTACAAATGTGGTAAACTGACAAACGTTTTTAAAACGATTGCACACGACAGCCCTGTGAAACTCTTTGTATCCTATATTGTCAAGTCAGCGGACAAGTTAAAAAAATGACTGTGTATATTCTTGTTCATAACGGAGCAAAATTTGACGCATAGTTCCTTTACAAGGAGTTGCTTGAACACGAGTCATCGGAGATATTTACAGGCGACCCACTGAAAAGAGGCAACAAACTAATACAAATGCAGATAAGAGGTACTGTTCAGTTTAAAGACACCCTGCTGTTCACACCTTGTAAAGCTACCCAAGGTCATGGGCGTAGCCGCTGAAGTTTCAAAAGGGTATTTCCCTTACACTTTCCTCACTAATGAAACTTTAAACTACGTATGACTGCCTCCCCCCAAACATTACTTTAACTACACCAACATGAGTGATAGTGAGCGTGAAGATTTTGACCACTACTACAACAGTTTTAATGAAACTAGTCCATACAGTATAGCTGATGAATGTGAGCGCTATTGCGTGAATGATGTGCGCGTGCTTAGAGTATGTTTCCAGGCCTTTAGAAGGATGTACATAGCCCGTTTCAAATGCGATACGCTGCAAGTCGCAACCACGATCGCCTCATTATGTTTTACGGTGTTAAAGAATAACTTCATACCTAAAGACACCTTAGCCGTCATTCACAGAAACAATCCCCGCAGTTATGGGCACAAGGCTATTTACTCGCTCATACACCTACAACAACAGACCGGGGTATACATAAAACACGCCCGCAACACGGGGGAAGTACCCATGAAGGTCAATGGTCGTGTTTTTTGGGTTGATAGTCTAAGTGAGGATCCAACCACTGATGAGAAGACTGTGTACTCCTTTAACGGCTGCTAGTGGCATGGATGCCCACGCTCTGAGTGTGCCGTCACAGGGGACCTCCATCGAAGATCCTCCGCCGACAGCCTCGCATGGACCCCTAACCGCGATCAACTTATAGGCTCCTAGTTTACTCACAAGATCGTGTGGGAGCATGAGTATGATGCACAGATGGAGACAGATGGCCAGTACCGTGAAGGAATACTGTAAGGGCCATCAAACGTTCAATGGTGTTGGATCCACTCAAATGCGGTGACAGCTTGTTTGGAGGGCGTACAAACCGATTCAAGCTATACTTTCCGTCTACAGAGGGCGTGAAACTCCATTACTACGACTTCTGTTCTTTATATCCCTACGTGATGAAGAACAATCCGTACCCCGCAGGTTCACCTGAAAAAGTAGTGGGCCCCGCCATACCAACCATCGAGGAGTTCTCAGCTAACTTGAGTGAGCGCAACTTTGGACTCTCTTTCGTAGACGTGCTCCCCCCCTCGCGATTTATGGATGCCGATCTTACCCGTCGTTATAGATCACAAGCTCATGTTTCCCCTGTGGGTGAAGTGCGCAGAGGAGAACAACGGTGATTGTAATTATACAACCAATCAGCGTAAGATCAGAGGTGTATATACAAGCTCTGAGGTGGACCTGGCCGTTCGCCATGGCTTCAGAATATTGAAGATACATGAGGTGTGGAGGTTTCAGAAGCTACCCAACCTTTTCACGCCATATATCAGGTCATCCCAAAAGTAATGTGGTTTTTTAGATCGGAATTTGAAAGACAAAAAAAAACTCGACTGAAAATTTTTAATCTGGTATATATTTTCCATCGGAATCAATGACACTCTGCCAACGTCCTACAAGTTTTTCAATGCCATGTTTATAAAATTCAGACGGTTATGAGGCAAAAAACGTACAAAGACTGGTGTGCAGGTCATCTAAAGAAGTATACTGTTTCTCGTCAAGATAGTTTTGCACACTCCTGAATAGATGATAATCTGAAGGCGCAAGGTCTGGAGAATATGGAGGATGTGGAAGTTTTTCCCACCCAAGCTCCTCAATTTTTGCAGAAGTGATCCGAGCGGTATGAGGACGTACGTTGTCGTGGTGGAACACGATTCCTTTCCGATTAACCAAAGAAGATCTCTTTTCTTTTCTTGCAGTGTTCAATCAATCCAGTTGTTGACAGGAGACTTGAGCGGTGATTGTTTGGTTGTGTGGTAAGGTTTCAAAGTGTATTACACCACCTTTATCCCACCAAACACTAAGCAACACCTTCCGAGGGTGAATATTTTGTTTTGGCTGTGGTGTCGCTGGTTCTCCGGCACAAACCCACTGTCGACGGCGCTTAACATTATGGTACAGTGTCCACTTTTCATCACCAGTCACTAAACGGTGCAAAAACGGATCTTGGAGTTCACGGGAATGAAGAGCTGTGCTAATGTTTACCCGCACCCTCAGATTGTCGACCGACAATTCATGTGGCACCCATTTTCCTAACTTAGGCACTTTCCTGAGTTGTTGCAAATGTCGATGGATGATGGATGGGGATGAATTGAGTTTCTGGGCCAATTCCTCGACAGTTGTTGAACAGTCTTCTTCAAGTGCGGCTAACAGCAGGTCATCATCAAACTCAGCAGGGCGTCCAGAGCGTGCTGCATCTGTCAAACAGCAGTCACCATTCCTAAACTTTTGAAACCATCTTTGACATTTCCTCACATGCAGAATATCATTGCCATAAACTTCCTGAATGTTTCGCGTTGCTTCAGTAGCACTATTCCCTTTTTTGAACTCGTAAAGCATTATATACCTGATATGCTCTTCTGATACCGCCATGTTTATGAGGGGTTCACATAAAGCAAAACACACCTCTTCACTGGTCAAGGTCTGTAAAGTATGTAGCGAAACACGATAGATCTCCTCTTAGATATAACCTTCGGAAAATTTATGCTTAAACCGAGTAGGACTGGTTTAAACTTAATCTACTGTAAAAAACGACATTACTTATGGATGACCTGATATAAACGCTTTTTTAAAGGATAAGGTTGAAGCATCGGGTTATCCGCGAGGAGTTGATACCGAAGATAAAAAATCAGCTTATTTTCAGCGTTACCGTGCCCGGGAAGGTATACAGGTTGACCGTTCGCAAATTGTTAAGAATCCTGGCAAGCGCTTTAGTGCAAAGTTGTGTCTAAACAGTCTTTGGGGGAAATTTGCACAAAATACCGGCAAAGGGAACGTTCATTTGGCACAAAGTTATAGTGAAGTCTGGGATTATGCCAACGCTCCCGATAAATAGGTTATGGAGATCGTGAATGTAGGTAATACTTACAAAATAAAATATATCACCGAACTGGCCACAGATACCTCACGGGTTACGAACATACCTGTAGCCAGCTTCACAACGGCCTACGCCCGCATCAAGGTTTGGATTCCTCGGAGAGTTAACTGACGAGATCAAGGATGAGTATGCTGATGGTGCATACGCTGACTCATTTGTATCAACAAGACCAAAAACTTGTGTGGTACGGGTGAGGGTGGGGGAGGATATGAAATATATCGTGAAGGCTAAGGGTATCACGCTTAACCATGCAAACCGTCGAGTCGTTAACGTTGACTCGTTGAGGGATCTAGTGTGCTTGGAAGATGAGGACAACCATCCACCCCAACTGACTGTGGGGACCCACAATTTTCGGGCGCAGAAACTGGGGTGTGTGAAGGAACTTAGTGGCACGAAGGTATGCCGTAACACCTATAGGAAACGTTACCAGGTGCGTGGTACCTATGATACCGTACCCTTTGGATACCTTAATCCTTGATTGTTTATATATATATATATATATGTGTGTGTGTGTGTGTGTGTGTGTGTGTGTGTGTGTGTGTGTGTGTGTGTGTTGTTAACGATATGTTTATTACGTATATTTGTTTCAATTAGGGTTTCATTTTCTCCTTTGTGTGCGTGCGTGTGTACAATCCTAAGCTCCGCCCACTGTGAGCTCGGTCATGTGACTCCTGTTACTACCTGGGCATATCTCTACCCCGGCGTGCTCAGTTGACCTCTGCAAACCCTGGAGCTCAGACGTGTATTTTCTCACGCAGACGTAAAAATAGTGATGGCTACTTTTGATATTGCGTGTTCGACGTTTATGAAGTGGTGTTCGGTAAAGTCGGAAGATGTGGTGAATACTGAAAGCCTACCTACCCCACCCTCCTTTGAGACTTTTCAGGCTACACTGAATCACGCGAAGGAACAAGATGTTCAAATACTCCATGGATATTCTGGCGAGAGTATTGCCGGATTTCGCGGCACAAACGACGTAATGGACCACGTTGTAGGGCTAAACTGTATAAAAGCGTACATATACCGTGAGGTGAAAGAAACAACGCTTGCAGAAGAGAAGCAACGGATGTGGATAATGAGTCTTGTTGATGAGTGTGACAGGCGGTATTATGTGATGCTGCATCTTACCGAGTACGCGTACCCTACGGCTGAGAATGTGAACCTTGTCATCATGGACAAGCTAAAGTACTTTTACCACTACATTCATATATATCATGACGAGGTTCGCAGTGAGGTTGTGGCTAAAGGACTGTGCGAGTTTTTAATAGAATTTAGAGACAAGTATCGACTGTTAAACAAAAAGGATAAATACGGTCACATGTTTCTCTCAAATAGTGCATCGGATTGTTAATGTGTGGAGAACGTCTAGTACGCATAAAACATTAAACTGAAATTACCCCATGTGTCGGAAAATTGCCCGGTATAATGGCCACAAGTACTGTATGATTCATGCTAGAACAAATCCGTACACGATTAAACAGCTTATGGTGTGACTCGCTCCCCCGTCGAGCCGCTCGGCCCTGCCATGGCTCATAGTCATTTCAGAGCTTGAACCGACTGGACGTGCACTCCTCGAATACGATGGAACTTCCTTTGAGAAGCATTCTCAATGCCGCGTACGATGTGTCCGTGACGAAGTCATTGCGCGTGTTCAGGCGTGAAACCGGTACCATTAACTATGTACTTGAAACGACTTGTAGACAAGCAAACTCTGGTAAACGTAATGTTATTTATTTAAGTGTTGAGGACATGAATAGAGTCTTCGTGATAGTTGAGAAGTGGGGTGAGGACCGTTATAAAATACCTGCAGGTGTAGGGACAAGAAGACAACAGATTAATGATGTCCCCTCATATGCCGTTGTTTGTATGTGTATAAATAGCGATCAGCCATGCATTGATATACGACTGATGTGGAAGAATGCATCTGATAATAACGTTCTTGTTCCTACGCGAAACCGATTCATCCTCGACAGAATGTTTGAAATCGACGGATTCCGCAAGCTGAGGCCTATATTAGACGCGCGTGTTATAGATATGATTTATTTTGACACGGTTCTTGAATACGCATACACCGCTCTGCTCGACGGATTTATCGAATATAGGAATGAGCAGGACAAGAATGGTCTAGAGCTGGATGCTTATTTAAAAAGTTTAGACTCTTCGAAATATCATGAACTTTGGTACAAAGGACTTGAGTGGACCAGAGCAGAGCTCGCCTACACTGTTCACCCTGAAGAATTGTACCTCTATATAATGAGCAGCTGTGGTTACGACTTGGAAGATTATTTCAATTGCCGCTATGCGTTGTGAAGAAGAGTTCACGATTGAAAAGCTCGGGTTGGTAAGAAAAACCATTGGATTGGAAAGGAGTATTTATAAACTTGTATTTAATAACGATGTGGTTGCTAATGATAACCTCTTTTTGCGTGCTTTTGATTGTATTCTATCCGTGTTTAAAGATAATTTCCCAACCAAATGAAAAGTGGGCACAAAAATAGTATTGAACGATATGAAGGCCATTTACTTCGAGTATAGGCGCCCGCACACCTTGAGCGGTGAAATAATGTTAAATCGTATTTACTGCGTAGTGCAAAGCAATAATGATGTGACTGTAGACTCGATTACGTGCGAGTTTGGTGTTTTAGTTAAGCGCAGTAGAACGAATGTATTTTGATGTACTCGTATATTTATTTTCAACATATTTAATTATTTAATATAATTGTGTGTATATATATGTATGTATGTATATATATATATATATATATATATATATATATATATATGTAAATAAATATTTTTTTTCCCTGTACTAATATGTTGATGATTACACTAGGCAACAAATTTCAACTTTTTTTTTGTTACAGACACGTGAACTACTGATTCCTACTAAAGCGCTGATGCTGATTTCAGATCTGATATCAAAATTTCTCTATCACGTCCAGATTTTGTGTAACCGAAAACCCCTATTTTTCTTTTTTTTTCTCACCCGCTTCTATTATGAAAGCCGTCTAAGCTACTTTTCCGTGCCACGTTTTATGTTAAGCATACTTAAATAATTAGTGAACAGGGATGTCTTTCCTCCTTTATTCTGGCTTAAGACAGACAGCGGAATTCCGCAAATTCCTGTTCTTAAGTGAAACTTTGGTGTGTCCTCTTCCTTTGTCGCTTGTAGGATGACGAGCTCTCCTTCTGCAGGAACCAACAATAATCTCCCATCATATTTGGGTTGAAATTACCTTGGTATCTGTTTTCCATAACTGAGATCTGTTGGTGGAAGCGCTCACCATGCTCGTCACTTACAGCCCCAAGGTTGGCCGGGAAGAAGTCAAGATGAGAATGTAAAAAATGAATTTTCAAAGACATTCTGCATCCCATTATTTCATAAGATTTAAGCATGTTTTCTACGAGTTTACGGTGGTTTTCAGCTTTGTGGTTTCCAAGAAAATTTTTGACAACTTCAACGAAAGATGTCCATGCTCCTAGTTCATTCTCATTTAGGTTAGATGGAAACGATGAGTCGTGGATGACACTGCGGATCTGTGGTCCAGTGAAAACTCCAGCTTCTAGCTTAGCATCTGTCAATATTCCTTTGAATTTATCCTTTAAATATTGGAAACCACTACCTTGATGATCCATACCCTTCACGAAATTTTTCATAAGGCCAAGTTTAATGTGAAGTGGTGGAAGATGTACTTTCTGAGGGTCAATAAGTGCTGGGTGTTTCACATTGTATTTACCAACAACATGTTCAGTTCTAGATGGCCAATCATGTTTTTTGTAGTGGTTCTTGTCATCTCTGCTGTTCCATAGACACAAAAAGCACATATGCTTTGTGTAGCCCAACTGTAACCCAAGAAGTAATGATACAACTTTAAGGTCGCCACAAATATTCCATGTGTGGTCCTTATATTTGATGAGTCTTAGCAGCAGTTTCATCGATTCATAAGTCTCATTAAGGCCAGTGGCATGTGCTACAGGTATTGAAGGTTTTTCATTGCCGTTGTGCAGTAATACAGCTTTAAGGCTAGCTTTACTAGAGTCAATGAACAGTCTCCATTCTTTTGGATCATAGCGACAGCCAATCCCTTGCATCAGACCACTGATATCGTGGCAGAAACAAACGTTTTCTTCCTGTAAGTAAAATGATGAAAACTGCAAATGGCGATGGCGGAAATGGGAAACTTTGGTGTTTGGTTGGAGAAGATTAAATTCTTGAAGTCTTGAACCAAGCAACTCTGCCTTTTCTTTTGGTAATTCCAAATCGCGCACTAAGTCATTTAACTCCGCTTGACTTAACAAATGTGGGGAAATATTTGCATCTGGAACATATATGCCATCTTTCCCTGTTTCTATATCCTAGCAGAATCTTCAGATGAACTGCTGTCTGTTATCGTTGCTGGTGGAACTGGTGGTGGATTTGTTTCATCATGTGGTACTGGTTTCATTGCTGATTCGCAGTTTGGGTACGTGATCTTTGATTTGTTTTTCTTTGTGAAACCAGCAATCTTTGTCAAACAAAAATAACAATCATTGAAGTTGATTTTTCGGCTCACGCCAAACCATGGGACTGAGAACGGCATAGCTTTTCTTTTACCATTCATCCAAGCTATAACATTGCATTGCACTGTGCACAGCAACATGTGGTGCCCAGTCCCTCTGTTGGTCTCCTAACTTAACATCAAAATAACACTTGTAGGCAAGTTTAATCTTTGTTGTTATGTTTCTACGTTGTGGCTTAGGTGTATATTGTCCACAGACAAGCAGAAGTTGTCTGGGTGATTTACACAAGCACGTCTATTTGATGGCCATTTTGAATTACCACAATATCTGAAAAAAACGTAGAAAGTAATTATTACGATGTGCAAAATAAAAAGAATACACACCGTAGTACAAACAAATGCTATAAAAACACACAAGTCACCACAACCTGTCACTTGCTCATCAGCAGAGAGCTTCAACAACCATTCTGCTTGACTGTCACGTAGCGACTGACCGTTGGGCCGTTGCCCATTACTATGCTCTTGACTCAGTGTTGCCAACTCGGGATAAATTTTATTTATCAAATTGTTCGAATTTGTATATAGTTGGCAAAAAAAATTGCTTTAACCTTGAAAAGCAAGTTTCATATTACTGGCATTAAGCCGATTAAAACCAAATCTGGACCTGGTAGAAAATTTTACTAAAGTGATTTGCATTTTACACAAATCTAGACGTGATAGAAAAAATCTAATTATAGATTTAAATCAGCATACCGAAATTAGCTAGGTGCACCTATTTGGTCTTCTGTAACAAAATCTTTGTTGCCTAGTGTTATACTCCATCGTTTCTTTTGTATATTATTATTTTTATTTTCATATATTCAATATTTTTTATTTTTTATTTTCAATATTTTAATTATTTAATAGAATTGTGTGTATATATATATACATATATATATGTATATATATATATATATATATATATTTTTTTTTTTTTCCTGTACTAATATGTTGATGATTATACTCCATCGTTTTGTATATTATTTTTAATTTTTAATATATTTAGTATTATTATTTTTAATTTTTAATATATTTAATTATTTAATATAACTGTATATATATATATATATATATATGGGAGTGAACTCAGAATGGTTCCCTGAGGATTTTTATGATACACACAGACCGTGCATGGAACAAGGAACTCTTCTGGGAAAATTAAATCCACTATATTCCGAATAAGTAATGGTAAATAACAAACACTATAGTTTTTCTTTTTTCTGATGTTAGCCCGACGTGGGCAACGGGTCACTCGCAAAGAGGTCCCAGAAATATAGCTTCCCTCACCAGCTATCTGCAAAGCAGATTGGATTCAACTTTGGGACAGGATCTAGGGTTTAAAGCAGCCTAGCCCCGCTACATTTAGAACCTCAGTATAAGCATCATGAAACGGACATGTTATGTGCCTTGAAAAGTGGACGCTCAATTCTGCCAGTTGAGGTTTAAATTTTGGTTTTTGGCTAAAAATATAATAGTTACCCCTTTTCTTTGGTGTATTCAATCCGACGTGAATGCAACGAGTCTTTTGCTTACATTGAGGTTCTAAATGTAGCGGGGCTCGGCTGCTTTAAACCCTAGATTCTGTCCCAAAGCTGAATCTTATCTGCTTTGCAGATAGCTGGTGAGGGAAGCTATATTTCTGGGACCTCTTTTCGAGTGACCCGTTGCCCACGTCGGGCTAACATCATGAAAAAGAAAAACCTATAGTGTTTGTTATTTACCTTTACTTATTCGGACTATAGTGGATTTAATTTTCCCAGAAGAGTTCCTTGTTCCATGCACGGTCGGTGTATATATATATATATATATATATATATATATATTTCTCCTGTACTGTTATATTGATGGTTATAATCCATCGTTTTGTATATTATTATTTTTATTTTTTTATTATACATTATATGTCGAGATATAACGATATCCTTTAAGGTAATCTCAGTATGTCGCTTCCTCGCATCAACAAGAAAGTTTATACCGTTTAATTAATCTGACTGCGAGATTCCGGAACAACACTTTATACCCTTGCTTCAATGGCGTCCTCTCTCTCTCAGTCGGTTGAGAGAAGGGAATGCTTTTCTTGGAAGGATATAAATTACGAGTTTTCCTTTGTTAGCCTTTATTTCCAAGGTTTGGAAGCACTTTTAAAATACTAGATTTCTTTTACACTACAGATTAATTAGAGAATCAAATCCTTAACACAACACTTGTTTAGAGAGTCGTGAAACGGAAGAGAACCCAATTTGGTTGACTAACCACTCGAAAGGTGCGGCATGAACTGCCTCCCTCGAGGTATTTTCCCTCGAGGAGTTTCCTTGGTGCCACGTTTACAAAAGATTATTAAATCGCAAAGTCCTATTATAATAATGATATTAGTCAAGAATTTATGTAATTGTGGTTCGACACCTAACTCTTTTTAGCAAAAGAATTTATATAATTGTGGTTTATAATCGTCGAAAAGAACATTTAGAATTTAGGAATCTCTGTTTAAGATTATAGACGTGGCAACACTCTTTTCGTTTGGTTAAAGAAAGGATGCCAGAGAATCCGCTGGGCATCGAGGCACTCTATACAAACATTAAAAATTTAACGGATTCATATTTTAATTTATACGAACAAAATAATATTTTTTAATTTCAGCAAAAATTTATTGTTCTATAGAATTTTTTTTCCACATATATATATATATATATATATTCCTCGTTCGTATTTCTTATTATTATTAATTTTTATTGCATATATTCCTCGTTTGTATAGGATTGTATATTTATTTCCTATATATTTCGTGAAATTGATTCCAATAATTCGTCTAAATAAATAGAATGATGTAATGGTGTTTTATTTAATTCTTTTGGTTGTATATATAAACGATATATACCAAATGACTGGTTAGTAAGGTAGGTTGATTTTCCGCATTTTTTTAGATATCGACTTTGGACTAGTCGAGATAGTTAGGGTTTTATATGATAATAACTGACAAAAAATTTCAGATCCCTAGCTTTAACCGTTTTTTTGAGGAAACCGTTTCAAAAATCGTCAAAAAATCGTACCGAAAAATACCGCATTATCGCAATTTTCGGCCGAAAAAATCATGCTATTTTCATAAAAAAAATCCTGAAAAAAGTTACAATTTTATTGAAAAAAAGTAAAAAAAAACATGTACAGTGTCAAACAGACACATTTAGATCCCAAGATCATCATAATTTTCACGGTAAGAGCCCTTAGAAGCAAAGGAAGGCCTCATCTGGCGGCTTAGGGCTTTGGCCAGAATGTGTTTGTGCCTTGATTCGAGTCCATAAACAGTATGGGAAGCTTCAGATGTCAGCTTCACGGCCCTTTCAACACACTGAGAATGTGAAGACAGATCAGGCAGCTCCAGCTTGTTGCCATTCAGCAGTGCTTCTTGAAGCTCCTGGTCAGAAAAGTCTTCTGTGAGAGCAGGTTCACAGATACCACTTTGAGAAAGGTTGATTAGTTCTGACCAGTGGTAGCTTCAATGTTGATGGCTGTGATCTTCTTCAGCCTCTTCTTGGCTGGCTTCCCACTTCTGAAAGAATAATAATTAATTTATTTTTTATTCCAGTTTAAGATTTAATCCCTATTAGTTTCAGAATTGCTGATTTAATTTAACTTAAATTAAAGAAAAAAAAACCCGAGTTCTATAAATCCCCATAATCGAATTTTTTTTGAGAAAGAAGGTAAGATTATTTCCATTATCAGAGGGGAAAGGGGGAATTGGGATAAGAAAATGTGAAAAAAAATTCGATTATGGGGATTTATAGAACTCGGGCCTTTTTTTTATTAAATAAATCCCCATAATCAAATTTTTTTTTCACATTTTTTAAAATTAATAAATGCTTACCTGATGGACAGAATTTTCTTGAGAGCAGCTTCTCTCACTTCCAAGTCATCAGACTTCATCATGGAGTACAGCACATTCTCGGGCAGCAAGGCAAAAGCATTGTACTTCAGGTTCTTGAAAGCAACACCCTGGATTTCTTCAGACTGCTGCTTGATCCTCTGGATCATGTTGAATATGTACAGCTGCTGATTGTGGAACTTGCTGTCCCTTTTGATCTCAAATCAACTGACTGCATACACTTCCATAATGAACTTGATGGCCTGGTAAAGCTTATCCAGTAGTTCTGGAGGGTAAGCACCTCTGGTCCACAGACACATCAATCTAATTGCCAAAGTCAACCATCTTGCATGGTTTAATGGTCCAATTTTCCAGGCAGCAAATCTTGGGTTGACTTTGCCCCTGGAAATTCCAAGCACATACTCCAAAAGAAGCCTCTGGTCGCTACTGAGATCATTCAGTGTCTCCTCAGCAAATTCCATGTCATCCAGGGGGCCACTGAGTTTGGTGAATTCCACTTGTGGCAGATCTTGGTAGTCAATTTCACAGAGTTTTCCCAGCGGACCAGTGAAAGCAGTGGGACTTTTGGTAATGCCATCAAGATTCTTGAAAACAGCTCTGAAAGGAAGCTCATTCTGATGGAGTGAACAGCCAATGGTGTGCAATTTCCGCTCAATTTTATTTTCCAGAGCTGTTACAAGGCCTCCCTCCCAGCCAGTGTTTGTATTTGTGTTGTCAAGGAGGACAGCTTTCAGGGTATGAACACTGTTAAACTCCTCCAAGACACTAGCAACTTCTTCACCAAGAAGAACTCCAGTCGCACCTTTAATTGGGATGACTCTGTGAGTAAGATATGTTCCACTTTCAGTTCCCGGCTCCTTTGTGAAAGTCAAATGGTGCTCTTGTCCCTTTCCTTTCTTCAGCTTAGTCTCCCCATTTTCATCCTTAACTTCTCTGTACAGCAAAGTGTCCTTGTCAACTTTCCCATCAACCCCAATACAGACTAACTTTTCCAGACCCTCATTGTGCTTTTCATCACTTTTCACTTTCATTCTAGCTTTTTACCTTGTCTATTTTCGATTTATCAACTATTATCTGTTTCACATCAAGGCCAGGCTTAAGCAGGTCCATAGCTTGTAAGTCCAGGAGGAAGGCATTAGCAAGACTTGCCCCAAGATTGGAAGAAACATCACTCCTGATCAGTTCCATGGCATATCTGGGGTTTTCAAAAAGCTGTAACCTCCACTTGGGTGCCTCCTTGGCTTGAACTCTTCAGCTTCACCACCAGATGGCTGAAATGAAAATAAAAAATAAATTACTAAAGCGAAAATGGGGGAAAATAGGGGAAAAAGTAGGGAAAAATATGGGTACAAATCGACGAAAATGGGCGGAAATAAGAATAAATTACTTAAACGAAAATGGGGGAAAAAAGTGGAAAAATAGGGAGAAAAAATGGGTAAAAATTCAGGTAAAAAGTCAGCGAAAATGGGCGAAAAAAAGAATAAATTACTAAAGCGAAAATGGGGGGAAAAAGGGGGGAAATAGGGACAAAAAGTAGGGATAAATTTGGGTAAAAATGGGATAAGATATAAGAAAAAAAATATATTACCTCTCCTAATTCTCCTGAGCTGGATTCAAAAGAAATATCTTGTGAAGGTGTGGAGGCAAAAGTGGCCAAATCCACTTCCTGCTGCTGTTGAATCTGGCTCTGTAATCTTTCTGCTTCAGCTGCAGCCCTCTGGTCTCTCTTCACAGCAGCTTTATCCACAGATCCACAGATCCAAAATCCGGATATTTTTCAATTAGAAGCATTGAATTTCCTTCCATTTAAAAGGCACCTAATCGCAGTAAGTTAGGCCAGTTAAAAGTTAAAAAAAATAATAGCATTACCTTCTTACTGGGAGGGAGGACAAGTGCAGATTATGTGCTGTGTTTGAGAATTTTCTTTCTTGCACTTCACAGCATTGTCATCACAGGGACGAACAGGTAGCTTACAGGTGCAAGCAGAAATGTCAAAAAGTTTATCCAGCTTTTCCTCCAGATTCTGCTCCTGGACTGTAGAAAGAGATTTCCTGTTTATCTCTTTTGCTTTCTTGAAGCACACTTTATCCACCAATTTCACTACATGATATTCCCCATACAGGGGCAGCCGCGGGTTCACTGCCTGCCAGATCTCAATCACATTCTTTGCTATCATTTTAGCAATATCATAGTCTTTCAAGTCCGGGTGGCTGTTTTGGAGGAAATAACTGTACTGAATAACTTGGCGGAGGGTAGGAGGCACTATCACTTCGAGTTAACACTGCAGACTTCCGTTTTTTACCCATTTTTATGAAATATCTGAAAATAAACACAATTAAATGAACGCATCATAACATAACTTAATTTAATACACATTTTATAAGTAAATATTAACAAAATACAAAATAATACACTAATAAACATCTATAATGCATTTACAATAAGTTTCAAGCATCGTTTTGTTAAAAAAGCCGAATTTTAATTGATTATTTTGATGAAATAAGGTCCGATATTTTGTTTGTTTACATTGCGCGAATGCCGCGCGCGCGATTTTACGGCAATTTTACAACTTAAAAATAATTAACAATCCTCAAAAAATAATAATTTTCACAAATATGAGTTGTTGCAACGTTTTTTATACATTAATTCCTTTCTATCTAGGCTAGTCCAAGATCACAGTTCCAAAATCAACCTACCCTACTCGTTAGGCCTTCTAAACCGACTGACGGATTTCTAAGCCAACTGTCAAGAATATCTGAATAGCGTAATCTGGCAGCTGAAAAGTTAATTAATATATACACTTGCCTTCTAGGTCTTCGACGTCAACTGGCGGGTTAAGCCAACTGGCGGGTTAAGAAGTCAACTGGCGAATTAAGCCAACTGGCGGAAAGCCAACTGTCAAGAATATATGTTTTAATTAAATAAATAGCGCAATCTGGCAACTCAACCTTAATAATGTACACCTGAACAAGCCATTTACGCCTTCTAAGAAGCCTTCTAAGCCAACTGGCTGATTAGGATCTTATAAGACAGCGGGCGCTCGGATGAACTCTCATTATGCGTCAGAGTGACGTCACGCGACCTGCTTCGGCCGAACGCTAAAGTGTTTTCGTAATAGAAAAATGTACCTTTCTTCTACTACTTCTTTCACCACCTTTCTCTACAAAAAAAAAAAAAAATGGTGTCAATAATCCAGCAGGGTTGAAAGCACCTTAAACAGAAAAAACAAACAAACAATTATGCGTCTGGCAGGAGCCAGGCGAACACCCCTCTATCCTTCTTAGGTTAGGGCTTATGTTAGGTTTCCCTTTGGGGGGTTGAGGCCGTCCCTACTTCTCCACCAAAGACCCTCCTCCTTTCTCTCCCTCTCTTAGGTTAGGTATACCCCTTTGGGGGTGAGGCCGTCCCACCTTCTCCCAAAGAGGTCAGGTGGACTCCCCCAGCTTGCTGGGGGAGTTCCCCTTCATTGCAGCTTGGAGGATAACCCCTCCCCCTTGTTGCACAACTCCTTCCCCCCTTTATTGCATAACAGCTTGCACCATCCCCCTCCCCCTTTGCAACATTGACCAACGTTTTCAATTGCATTGCACTCTAACCTTTTGCGGTCATTCTACTTTTGTAACGGTATAACAGTAAATTTTATAAATTGGGGAAAGCGACAAATATTAGGTATTAAAAGTACAGAATCAAAGGGTTGAAAAAAAGATAATTTCAACTTTTGAATGTTTCAAAAAACTGTAATTCTGAATCACATAAAACACCTCGGCGTTAATAGGGGTTCTCAAACTTTTTTAAACAGTCGGCTCTTCCCAGCTTGTCTTATCCGCTCGCGATCCCCCAGTTTTGTTCAGCCAGTGTTGTTTTCTAAATTTTTCTCAGAGTCCTTCCAATTTCCCTGGGTTCACGACCTACAGTAAGGCAAACACAGCATAGATTAAGTAAAATTTAAATAATGTTCATGTAGTGAATTTAAAATGTTTAAATGAATATTTGCAATATTGATAAATCTTTATTTGACAAAAAAATAGAAACGCAGATTCGATTAAAGGTTTTCGCTTCTTTAAATTCATGTTTTAATGTAGAATGCAAATAAATTTTATTCAAACAATCAGTAGACAATATTTTCTCCTCTCTCTCTCTCTCTCTCTCTCTCTCTCTCTCTCTCCTCCATCATATATATATATATATATATATATATATATATATATATATATATATATATATATTAGGGTGTCACTAGGTAATAGGGGAAAATTAAACGATGGATATTTTCCTATGACACCCCCTAAAATTATTCCATTTGGTGTAAAACATACAGAAGAGAAATTTGGTCCTGATTGGTCATCATTTAAAGGTCGCCCTCGTCACTGAAAACAAGACCCATTTGTTGACGTCAACAAGCTGTTCAGTGTTCACAGCTTGGGCCGAACCAGATAATAAAAAACAAGGCAATTTGGTGAAATAACGAAAGTAAGACACTTAAAAACGCAAAGAATACAAACAGTTTATTATATAATCAAAATAGAAGACATAATTTGGCGAATAATGGTACAAAATGGAGAAGCAACAAAAGCAAAACTTTGAGAAATAAAATACATATACAGTAGCAGAATAATTGGTGCTCATACGCTGATCAGTGATTAGTTCTTTCGCGTCCTCACTAATGCTGATTTGTTCGGAGCTGGGTGTTGCTTTCTGTGGTCAGTGACAACTTGAACGAGGAACTGGAGCTGTTCTTCTTTCACTGTCAACTTTCCGTTCAGCTCCTTCACCAGAGCCACGGCCCGTTCTGCTCTGTCGTTCACCACTGCAAGTTTGGAGACCACATCCCGAGCTTGCATGTATTCAGAGTTTGACGTCCATGAACTGGGATGGTGGAGCAGAAAGCAATCTGGCAACTGAAGTTTTGAGAAGAATCCTCGGGTGTTCTTTGTGATCAGTTGCTCCAGTCCTTTGCTGTCACTGAGGAACATAGTATCAAGAACCAAAGGTCGTTTTGGCGGCATGTGAGGGGCTTCTTGATCTAACGCTGCAACCATGCTGCACTTCACTTCCATCGATATCCTCTCATCAAAGAACGCCAGACCCACTGCCTCCTCCGAATGGTACCACAGGTGCGCAGACAGCTTCTTGGTGGTACCATCAGAGATCTTCTTGTGCGGGTATCGAAGGAGCGTCCTCATCAATTCCCAATCATTCAGCGGAGCTTCGATGGACAGATGAGCTGTTGCTCACGCTTTCATGTAAACTAGAACAGAAAAGAGGCAGATATCTCGAATTCCGCGTTCCTCAGTGTTCGTCAGTTTAAACTGTCTTCGGAAGAGCCAGATCTTGATGGCATAGAGCCCCTTAGCCATCCATCTCGCCCGGTGCACAGCACCAGGGGCGCGGAAGTTTAGTCCCTTGTATGGAACTCCTCCAAGAAAGATGACGGAAAGATCGAGGAATTCCTGATAGTCATCACGAACTTGAAGTGCTTGTGATTTTGCAAACTCAATGAGCTCCGTTCTATGCTTAAAAATAGCTGCTTTGGTGAACGCATCTGTGTCCGCAGTTTGGAACTGTTGCTGGTCAATGTGGGTCCAATAATCATGGAAGCGCTTGAAAAGCAGAATTTCTGGACCGGTAGATACTGAATCTAGCGATGCTGCGAATGCCGCCTGTAGCACCAACTCCAGTACATGGTGTCTGCACGCGCAGTGTAACAGGTCACGTCCAACTTTTTCTTCCAGAAGAACACAAGTTCCTCCACGGTGGCCTGTGTTTGTCGCGGTTGTGTCGAAACACATAGATTTGACATGATCGGTCACTCCCCATTCATTCAGGCAATCTATGATGGCATTTGTTTGTGCCAGCGCGGTTCCTGACAGAAGTTTTGGCACCCCGAGGAGCTGCTCTGTCCCGGAGCCAGATACAAGAATAGGTAAGCGGTCAACATATTCTCGTGACGTCAGATCTTGCATGAGTTTTTCGTCCCAGTGAACAGTCAACGGACTATTGCCTTGGAACTCGCTCTTCAGTTGCCGAGCCTTAAGGGTACGGAATTTTTCACTGAGATGAATGGATCCACGATTGATGTTGTAGTCGCTAGCATCATGCCCTAAGCTGGAAGCTGCCTCAAACAGCAGATATGTGGCCTTTCTTGACGAGAGTTGCGTGCGATCAAGCGCTGCCGCCAATTCCGATGTCATGATGTTCTTCGTTGCTCTTTGTTTAGACGCTAACGAACCACCACATGCTCCTTTTTCTTCGCTATCATCTGAGCTGGAGGATGAGGACTCCAAAACCGCTTCGTTGGATACTGCCTCCATTTCAGCTGCTGATCGCTTTCTTCGTTTCTCCTCTTCCTCCCGACGTCGAGTACAATCTTTGACTTGGCGCTGATGGGTCATGTCCAAACCTGCCATTGAACCTGGACGTCCTTTCTGGCGCTGCTGCTGAAGGAACTCCCAATCCTCTGGGTACTTGACCAATTTCTCACAATCAGCGTGGGCGATGTCAAAGAGACGATCGAGGCGTTCAATGAATTCTTTTTCTTTCATCTTGTGTGAATCGCTCGTCCTTGAGGCGTGTTTTTTGAGTCCTTTCCACTCCTCGAAGACTTTATCCAGTTTGCTGACGCAGTGTGTCTCGAGTCTGGTTGGAATGTGAGCTTTCTCCCAGAAGGACATCACTGCTCGAAGTGACTTCCTCAACGCGTCACGTATTGTCATTTTCTTTTCATGGTGAAGGTAAAGGAAGTAACCGAATGCTTGCCTGTAGGAAGGAAGCTTGCATCCTTTCACCTCATCAACCGCTGCCCCTAATAGGTATATACACTTCCGGGTTTCCATCACCAGAAATCACGTAGCTGAAATGAGAAACGGTGAATCGTTAAGTATTGTTCACTTTATTTCTCAGATATTCAGACACACACAGATACACACACACACATATATAGAGATATATAGATATCTAATGAACGATTATGGAGACGCCGCGCAAGCATTAAACTTTGGAAGGCGGGGGCGACCTTTTATAGTTATTCAAATAAAAAGATTTTTCAGTCACCATGTTTTTTTTACCAATGGAATAGATTCGCGGGGTGTCAGCATGAAAATTTCAAACTTTGCATTTAAGTGACACCCTAATATATATATATATGTAGTTTGTCACCAGTGGAAGCAACACTGCTTTGTTTTATCACATTTGAATGATTGGTCCTAATCAGGGATGCTCAGAGATGGGGTACAGATATCCCAACCCTGGTAAATGAGGAGGCCTGGCACTTGCCTACAAGAGAAGATAGGAGGGGCCCCGGTTCCTTAAATTTGTTCTGAGCCCGAAAATTTAGTTGGATTTCTGTCGGCGTGTCTGGGTCCCATCCATAATCCTTTCCGTGCTTGTGTCGTTGATTTGCAATGCAAACACTCCCGCTTGTTGATAGGTCTAGGTGGGTGCATGATTCCTCATACGAGCAAGGTGATCGCAAGTTTGTTTCCTCTACAAAGTAACACAAATTTACCAGTTCCAATCACAAATACATTTATGTCACCCCTCCCCAGTCTTGCTCTACACAAACTGGACCAAGAACTCAGAATATCTGCAATTTCAAGCGATTCGTTTATACAGGCATGTGCACAGGGCCGGCTATTAAGCATTGTTAGGGCCGGGGGCAATGAATATTTTCGGGCCGGTGTCACTAGAAAAACACTAGTAAAACACAATTCTTTACCTGATACATCATACATGAGTGATGTGATCAGCTGACTGGGATCGACCAACAGAAAACGAAACAAAAACGATGTGATTACAGAAAATGTATACTTTGTTCACATAAATGGGATACTAAACTAGGTTTTGTAGAAGCGGAATCTAGAATTTTGTTCTTCCTCACGGTCGACCAATTATTTCAACGGTAGATTATAGCGTTTGCATAGTTTGTTCGGGTCGGTCAGCATCTTGGGGCCGGTCAGCATCTGTGGCCGGAGGCAAATGCCCCCTTTGCCCCCATTATAATCCGCTACTGCATGTGCATTTTTTGAATCTATATTGCGTTTATTTATATACCGTATAATATTAAGATGAATAAGAAATTAATCTATTTCTACAATGTAAATTAGGTGACGCTGAGTCAGACACCAAAACAGTTGTTTATGCAACGTCCAATCACTATTGCGTAAAAAATGCTCTCTCTCGTATAGCTCAGTGGGTAACACGTTTCCTTGGAAGCGAAATGAAGACATTAAGGTCTAGTGTTCGACTCCTTTTGGTACTGGTAATAATAATGCAGGAGTTAGAGCAATGGTTCGCATTCATCTGGCTTGGACACTGTGTCAGTTTCTGATTCTCCTGACAGACTATTATAGCGTAAAAATGTTCTGATTTAATTCTTATGAAATATACTCGTGTATGTATATATATATATATATATATATATATATATATATATATATATATATATACCGCCTCGGTGGTGTAGTGGTTACCGTCGCTGACTATGAATCCATCGGCCCCGGGATCGAGACCCGGTGACGGCAGGCGGCGCGCAGCAAAACCCAGCTGTTCATCCTTCCATACAATAAAAGAAATTGGTTGGTAAATAAATGGGTACCCTGGGTAGCCTAGTGGTTAAGACGCCGGGATGCTGGTTGGGCGTTGTTCGGATTCCACGTTAAACTGTAGGTCTAAGGTGGAGTTAAAAGCTTGACCTTCGTCAGAATGAAGAATTCGGGCGGAAGCAAAACCAAGGTTATATACAGTACTAGCTGAGGTACCAGGCGTTGCTCGGGATAAATTTCACATTAGATTCCCAGTTTAAATAAAATAAAGTTTAAGACAAAAGGCTGAATTTGATTAATTGTTTATTGACAAAAATGATTTATCTTAAAGCTTCTGGATACCCTATGTTTGCAGTTTTTCCAGTGGGAGCATAGATGAAGAGGCGTTTTGAATATTGTCTGGAGTAAAGTAAACCCTTTGTCCATTTTCCAGATGAACGCTCAAATGATTAACAGTTGGATATCGCTGATGGACTGGAAAATTAAGGATCCTCCAAATTGCCTCATTCGATGAGATATATCGTCCAGATTAGAAGTTTTGGAAGGTGAGGTTGTGAAGTGGAATCCCAGGAGGCTCCAAGGAGTTGAGGAATTCCACAGGGTACTGGACTGCTTCCATCTTGATCAACCACAGTGTCAATGCTTTTGTATGATTTTGGTTCTGAAGGAATTTGCTGTAGGAGCTGGGTATTGATGGCATTGACCGAATCATTTCTTAGTGCCAAAATGGCTCTTTCACAAGGCCATTTCTGATCCTTGAAGTGGTGTTCCAAGTTAGGATAAACTTTGACCTTCAGTTCGTCAATGCCTTTGACAATATTGAAATAGTTAGTTAAAAATGAGATGTTTCCATCTCTATCACATGGAATTGTTCCATTTCCAAATTCAGGCAGCCTATCGGCAAAGTTTCCAGCTGAAATGTCACCATGGAGGTGAACACGCATGTTGGTGGATAGGGTAAAACTTTTGACTTGGCGCCAAATGGAAGAAGATTTCAGACAGGCTTTCATTTCATCTGCTCAGGTTCCTCTTGGAACAATTGGAAGAGTTTGTCGAAAGTCTCCTGCTAGGAGCATCGTGACTCCACCCATTAGGTCGTCATTTCCTCTGATGTCTTTCAAGGTTCTGTCCAAGGCTTCAAACGCACCCTTGTGTGACATGGTGCATTCATCCCATACAATCAGGTGGCAGTTTTTGAGGACTTCAGCGAGGTTTGAATTTTTGGTAATGTTGCAGGTCTCTGGTCGCGCTAAATCAAGTGGTAGCTTGAAGGTTGAGTGGGCAGTCCTTCCACCGGTAAGAAGAGTGACAGCGATGCCAGAGGAAACAACAGCAAGCGCAATACACTTTTTGGACCGAACCTTTGCCAGGAGGAGATTGATGAGGAAAGTCTTCCCAGTGTCACTTGGAGTATTAAGGAAAAATATCCCCCGGAATTGTTTCCAACTTTCTCAACAATGGTGTCATAGGCTAGGCGCTCATCAGGCGTGAGCATGGGTTCTTGCTGAATGATAAATGATTCTAACTGCTCGATGTCATAATGGTGGGCGAGAAGTCACCGTACACCCGCACGATACTCACCCGAAATCAATTTGAGTTTGCACAGCACAGCACACACTACTATATGTAGTCGGTATGGTTGACACAAGCAGCTACTCTGTTGAGGAGCGGTTGGTGGCAAGTGTGTGGGTGCATGAGAGACCGCACACGAGACAAACAATGACGCAGGTGATGGCTGTGTTTCGGGAACGGTTTAATAAGGCTCCACCACGAAGAGCGACACTGCTGGATTGGGAAAAACGTGCGTTCGCTCTTGAAAGCGTTAAAGACAGGCCGCGGAGTGGGAGAAAGACAACGCGCTTGGAAACATGTGCAGCGATTGCCGCTTCCATTGAACGTTCCCCAATTAAGTCGACGCGGAAACGATCATCAGAGCTTGGTGTGCCACGGTCAACGATGCGAGACCACATGAAGAAAGACCTGAAAGTCAGGCCGTATCGCCCAACTTTCGTGAATGAACTGTCAGGTGCCGACATCGATCGGCGTTATGAATCATGCCGTGCTCGGTTGGACACATTCCCAAGTGCCGTATCCCGCTCAAAGGTTCTTTTCAGTGATGAATGTGCCATCTATCGCAGTTCGCGCGACAGAAATGTGATGTTGTAGTCAAAAGAGAATCCCCATTTCACGCAGGAGCTGGAACATAATCCACCGCATGTGATGATATGGGCGGGTATGACATCAGATCATTTGATTGAACCTTACTTTTTCGATGGATCCGTGAACGCGGCATCTTATTCGGCAATGTTGGAGACGTGGCTCATACCTCAGCTCAGAGATAGGGGACTCATGGATGACGTGTGGCTGCAGCACGATGGGGCACCCGCACACTTTGCTCTTTCTGTGCGCGACGTTTTGAACGAACATTTTGCAGGCCGCTGGATTGGCCGTGGTTCACCGACATCTCCGGCACCATTACCATGGCCACCACGTAGTCCTGACCTTACCACCCCGGACAATTAATTCGTTGTGGGGTATTATCAAGGGAGTAGTGGCTGCGCGTCGCTACAACACCAACGAAGAGTTGCGCAGAGCTGTGGAAGACGCCTTTCGCACTATTACTCCACAAATGCTCCGACGCATGTCACAGAGGACATGGAGGCGCATCCGCTTGTGTGTCCAGCATCAAGGTGCACATACGGATCCACTGGACATGTAACCACGAAGTTCGTAAGTGATTCAGATTAATTATGATTGATTATGATTGCACAAATGATGATTGCGAAGAGGTTTCTCAGTATGGAAGGCGAATCTGAGAGAACAGCTTCCTCCAGAGTATCTTGCCAGTGTTTGTCATCTTCTAAGAGCCCTCTCTTCAAGCAAGCTTCTTGAAAGGTGGCACAGACCTCACCATCAACCGTCCGTAAATCTTGAAATGAAGTAGGCCCTTTGACAACATGCAACAGAAGTCGTAAATGGAAGCACTCAGAGTTGCTTGGGTGGACCGTGTACACTCGTCTAAGAGCATCTGAAGCCTTGACTCCAGGGAAGCCTTCAACAGCTGCCCCAACAGCTCTTCGTTTCCAAAATTTTTTGTAAGTCCACGTGTAATATTTAGGAATCTGATGGTAATGCAAAGTTTTGGCAAACTCATCTTTTTGACAGAGCTGGAAAAATTCAGTGAGGGTGGTTCTTGGAGGCTCTTGCGCACGTTGTTGAATATTGTCTGGAGTAAAGTAAACCCTTTGTCCATTTTCCAGATGAACGCTCAAATGATTAACAGTTGGATATCGCTGATGGACTGGAAAATTAAGGATCCTCCAAATTGCCTCATTCGATGAGATATATCGTCCAGATTGGAAGTTTTGGATTTCATCATTTGGATTCTGAGCTTGGGGTTGGTTGTCCGTGGTGTTTACCTCCTGTACACAGAATACAGCTTGATCGCTTCCTTTATGGACATACTTGCAAATATATTTGATGGACTTGATAGAGTTGCAGTATTCAACGTTGATGTGTGCGTTGGAGGTTCGGGAGAGAACAGGATTGTAGGGAACAACCCACTTGTTGTCCAGCTTCACTTCTTGGCCTTGTAAGGTTTTCTTCAGAGTGAAGCCTCCATCTCCAGGCTTTCTTCGTCGGTAGAGGGGATAACCATCTTCTCCTGATTGAGTCTCTTGAAGCAGTTGTTTAGGGTAACCCTTGGTGCATTTGCCATCCTTCATACAAACAGAAGATATGTTGAGGTTGCCGCAAGGTCTGTGAATCATGTGTTTGGTGACAATCTCAAAAAGTTTGGGAGCTTCGGTTTTGTCAGGAATTTCTGCAAAGATGATGGAATCCACTTGATTTGGCCTGATTTTTTTCTTGAAGCCACAGAAGGAGATGAACATGTGGGAGTCCCCGTTTTTGCCATTCTATGGAATACAGGATGCAACGGACGGCACCAAAGATTTGTCCTTTGGTCAGTAGGTCCCAAAGTGCCTTGACTTTTAAGTGGAACACCCTGGCAATTATGTCATGTCGGGAGTGAGCAGGCTGCCCATCAATGAGCTCTCTTTGGATTTCAGGCCAATTTGGATTACACGTGAAAGTTATGAAGAGGTCAGGCCTCCCATAATTTCGAACGTAGGTCATGGCATCCTGGGTGTACTCGTGCATATATCTTGAACTTCCAGTGAAAGAGGAGGGCAAGATGATCATCTGTCCAATATTTTCAGGATTTCGATCACTGGCCATAGCATCTTGGAGATGGATGTATTCTTCAGCTCGGAGTTTTTTCTGGTTGTGTCTGAGGAAATTGAATCTTTCAGTTTCAATCTTGGCATACATATCAGTGAGAAATTGATTGAGGAGGTTTCGACATTTGTGAATATGTGCAAAAAACCACTTTTTTCTACGTGAAGGTCAAAATATGAAAATAAAAACCCACTCTAATAGACAGAGTTTATTTCCACAACAGTTCGATGGCCACTGGCATCCTCCTCGGGTGGATACAGAACAACGAATGAACCAAAACAAGAGGGAAAAACAGTCCAGGGACCGACCGTTAAGAAATTCGCACCTAGGTTAGATCCCATTCTCCCGACACAGGAAGGGCATTTTCATTAAAGGGACCCGCTTATAAGTACATTCGCACAAATTTAAAACTATCTTCCTGTTCTAAACATACAGATTCTATTATTTTTTTTTTTTACATAATTATTACATTTATTATTAAATTTATTACATTTAATATTGCATTATTATTTATTACAGAAATTATAAATTTATTATTACATTGGTTATTACATTGTTGTTTATTATACAGAACTTATAAACCGAAAAACGAATGAAAAAGGCGAGAAGGAAACAATCCAGAGACCATTGAGAAATTCGCACCTAGGTTAGATACCGTTCTCCCAACACCGGAAGGGCATTTTATTACAGGGACCCGCTTATAAGTACATTCGCACAAATTAAAACTATCTTCTTGTTCTATACATACAGATTCTAATATTTTGACAATTACTGCATTTATTATTGCATTTACATTTTTTTTAACATTTATTATTATTACCTTTACCCTAATTATTAAATTTATAATATTACCTTTATTATTACATCTGTTGCATTTATATTTATTTCCACATTTATTACTTCCATTATTACATTTACTAAAAGCAAGTAAGGAAACAATCCAGAGACCTTTAAGAAATTCACACTTAGGTAGAACACGTTCCCCAGACTCTGTAAGGGATTTTTTGACCAAGAATCTCATTAAAGGGTCTAACTTATAAGTACCTTCGCCAAATTAAAATTATCTACTTTTTCTATACATACAGATTCTATTATTTTTCTTTTGACATAATTATTACATTTATAAAGTACCTTACTTGATTCCCAATCTATAGCATGATTATTTTGGCTGACGTGATAAAAAATGGCATTATTGACTATGTTGTGAATATGTTGAGACTGATTTGGACGAACCATTATCCTGTAGGCATAGAACTCCATTGCTGAAACTTTTTTGTTCCCAGGTTCGCCAGTGACTAGACTGACTTGTTTCAGGTCAATTGCATAGCCATCCTCTCCCTGCCAGAACATCAAAGGGTACTGAAGAGCGTCATAGGATCGGTGAGTTTCTGAGATTCGTGAAAGACCGGTGCTCCTTTTATGGAGGACAATGTCTCTTCCCTTCTCAAAATCCTCTCCTCCAAGAATAATGACTGCCACCTCATTTGAAGTTGGAGCATTGTACAGTCGTTCGTGTCCACCAGCAGGTTTCTTGTAAGGCCTGATGATTGCTTTGTAGTTGTCAGTAGGCATTTCATCTAGAGCAGTTTTGAAAAGAGAAATGTACATGTTGTTTTCATGGAGAAATTCTTGGAGTTTTCGGACAATTGACTGTCAATTGAGGGTCCAACTTCACATCTTCTGTTTACTTGGGATTCATCACCCATGAAATAAATCTGGAGAAACTTGGGTTCTTCATTTTGAAGGGGGAGAAGGGATCCATGTTGGTGATAAATTTGGCCTTGAACTCTGAAGGTTGGCATCCAATCCCTAGGATTTTGGCACACACTGTCAGCCACAAAAGACGTCATCTGGAAGCAACTATTGTACTTGCGGATCTCCTCAAGGAATTTCTTTGATTCTTGAGTGTCTCCTGACATGAGTGATTTTAGAGGATCAGGAGGCGATATAAGAGGAAGAAGCTTGACTTTTCCTTGGCTGCAGCACATTCCTGGAACTTCTTTCTTCCACTTTAATGCTCCACAATAATGACATGGATTGCTCATTTGGCCAAGATCGAAGGTGGCATCTTTTTCATAGCTGCTGGAAGGCTTGTAGTTAAAGGCAGAATTCTTTTTTCCACTCCAATGGATTGCTCTGGCTGTTGCATGTCGTTCACGGTCAACTTCAAGGCGTGATTGTATAGTATTTCTTGGAGGTTTCCTCTTGCTCTGGCTGTTGCATGTTGTTTACGGTCAACTTTAAGGCGTGATTGTCTTTCTTGGAGGTTTTCTCTTGATCTGGCTGTTGCATGTTGTTCGCGGTCAACTTCAAGGCTTGATTGCCTTTCTTGGACGTTTTCTCTTGCTCTGGCTGTTGCATGTTGTTCACGGTCAACTTCAAGGCGTGATTGTCTTTCTTGGAGGTTTTCTCTTGCTCTGGCTGTTGCATGTTGTTCACGGTCAACTTTAAGGCATGATTGTCTTTCTTATGAGCTTTCCTGTTTCCGGGCTTCTTTATTTTTTCTGGCTGCTGATGTAGATCTGCCTAAACTTGCCCGTTTCTTTGGTGGCATGGTAAAGTTGTTGGGATTTTCAAAAACTGCAAAAAAACATTGCCACATTAACAACCATTACGCAATTCCTTTAACTGCTGACTATTCGCACAAACAGACAGGCTGACCGACTCTGTGTTGATATATACACACACTAGGGTGACAATAAAAATCGAAAGTTGGAGTTTTTTATTGGCCATTTGTTCAATGCTGCTACTACATGAGAAAACAATGTACTGTAAATATTAGGTCATTCAGATAATATTTAAGGGTGTCTCAAGTGAGGTAAATAATTCTCCTTATAACAAAAATTAATTGTTCATTACCTAGTAAAATAAATTAATATTTTTTTTAATTAATGTAAATAAACGTTAGTTTTAGTTCATAAGGTTTAAGTGCAGGCGTACTCCAATCGTAATAAGTAAATAATATATTTACTAAATATATTCCAGGGTGTCTTTCATTCAATTGTAGACCACCCATTAATTCTTGCTTTTCCTCAAGCCATACCCCTTTTTCAATGTACCAGGCTGAGACTTCCTATGATCCTCAACAACCTGCAAGAGATGTTGGCGCTGTTCTTCATTCTTCGTAATCTTTGTATTGAAGGCCTGGATCAAGGCAATTCCCCTGTCTGCCATGTCATTGACGACTTTTAGTCCTTCAACTATAGTCAAACCAGTCTTGAAATCTTCGTCGTCCGGCCAGATCTCTGGTTCCTTGGACAAGAAACCATCACTAATTTTCAGAAGTTCAAAGACAAGCTTTGATCCTTTCGAGGCAAAGTCCGAGAGCTGCTTTGTTGAAATGGAAGAAACAGCAGGTATTGGGGCTCGCTTTGGAGGATCTTCAGCAGCTTCTTTTTCGAGGATTGATCGAGCGATAGTCTTTTTCGTCGTTGCATTGATACCTTTATCAAAGAGTGCGAGATCAATCAAGTACTCGCTGAGGTACCATAAGTGACGACCGAGGACACTAAGGCAGGATGCTGAGATCTTTTCATCGTGGTACTTTGCTAGGTCTTGAAGAAGCTTCAAATCGTTCGCGGGAGCAGATGAAGGACTGCTGGCCGTGAACCACGCGCTGACATATAACTCCAGGGCAAAAAATACAAATCGTTTTAAGCCAGACATTTCACGAGTTGTAAGTCTGAACTGATGGAAAAGCAGCAGGATTTTTAATGAATAAATTACTTTTGCCATCCAACGTGCTCGGTGAAGTGCTCCAGGTCGCCGAAACCTAAAGTTAGGTAAATTACCTCCAAGGATTGTAATCGACAACTCCAAGAATTCACGGTAATCATCCCTCGGCTGATGTTTTGTCAGATATAGATTCCAGCAAGCGATCAGTTCTTCTCGATTCTCATTCAGACTCGATGGAAGGTCTGACAGGGTCTTGTACTTATCTTGGCAAATTGTATTCCACGTCTCTTTGAAGCGGGAGAATAGGAAGATATCTGAACCAGATGATGGTCCCATGCATTCCATGTACGCCTTCTCAACGACAAGTTCTAGGATGTGATGGCGACATGCAAGGTATAAGAGTCGGCGGCCGAGTTTCTGCTCCAAAATTACGCATGCCCCAGACAAGTAACCAGTATTTGAAGCTGTAGTGTCGAAGCTCATAGCTGATACCTTTTCTGACACATTCCATTCTTTGAGCGCAGCATGTACCACCGAGGCGATGACCTCACCCGTTCCTGATGTCAGCTTAGGTACACCCAAGAGCTTCTCGGTATCAACTCCGGTTACGAAAATGGCTAGTCGGTCACACCGACCACCTTCATCGTCTGGTAGAATTTTTCCGTCCCAGTGAACAGTGAGCACTTCGTTGGGTGTGAACCTTTGTTTAATCTTTTCTGCCGTCGCCGAACGGAGCCTTTCTCGTGATTTTCTAATGGTTTCATAGTTGAGCGCAAGTTTTTGTGAGTTATGGCCGAGGCTTCTAGCCGTAGTGTCGATAATCCGGTGTGCTGAACGATGACTGATTCCTGTGCGATCCAATGTACTTGCCAATTCGGGAGTGATGACTTGGATAGTGCCACGAGCATAACACTTGCGTTTTTCAGGAGAGGCGGGCGGTGAGTCTTCAGATGATGGCGCAGAACTTGGTGCTTCAGACGTAGAAGAAGATTCCAGCTCAATATTTTCAAAAGTAATATTGGCTTGAGGTTGGTGCTGAGCTAGCCGTCTTTCAGTTTGTTCCCGACGCATGACAGAATGAGCCATTTTCTTGTCAACTCCTCCCATTACTCCCCTCCTCCCTTTTTCTCGCTGAGCAATAAGGAAGGCTCGATCTTCTTCGATGGTCAAAAGTTCCATCGCTTTAGGGTGGGCGACATCGAAAAGATTTTCCAAATTATCACGGAACTCATCTTCTTTTTTCCGCTGGGTTTCCGTAGCGCGAGCAAGATTTTTCTGGAGAAGCTTCCAAGTAAGAAAAAGATCTACCACTTTTCGACCAATGCTCTTCTCTGTGATGGTAGGTATCCGGGATTTCTCCCAGTAACCAATGACTGATGATGCCACCTCCTTCGCTGAGTCGTTCACTGTCTTCTTGTGCTCTATGTGAAAGTGAAAAAACAGGCGTAAAACGTCTCCAATTGAAGGAAGCCGTGCGCCCTTGATCTCGGGTATGGGATGGCCAATGAGCCAAATTTGACTCGCTGTGCGGGTAGTCGCCATTGGGCCTAAGGAAAGAAAAGAAACGTATATTAAATTAAAATAAGAATCAAAGCATTAATTTTTTTCGTATTATGATTCCATTTTTAAAGATCTCATTTATATTGTAATATATATATATATATATACAGGGCCGTCGAGAGCCATTAACGGGCCCCAGGGCTAGCAAACATTACGGGCCCCCACCAAGTGTCAAGGCATTATATATATGCAATAAATCTATTAATAATATATATATATATATATATATATATATATATATATATATATATATATGTATAACTTTAATAATATAATATTTAACTTTATAAAAATTAAGTAATTCAATAGTTCAAGTGTTTCAAACCTCTTCGTGCAACACCCAAAACACAAGTGAGAGATTTGGTTAAATATTTCTCAAGTTTATTGACCTTGGCTACTTTCGATCATACCACAAAGCGTGAGAACGGAAGCTACATTTGAAAAAATGTCAGATTGATGAATTTTAGTGTTGACTTTTAGGATACTCAGATATTACATGTAAGAAATTACATGTAAGGAGCTCTGAATGAAAAAAACGTCACAATTTCTTAATGATTATTATGATCCTTATTTATTTTTTTACGATTTTTTTTATTCTCCTGCGGGCCCCCAGACACCCGGGCCCCGGGGCACTGGCCCACCCTGACCCCCCCTCTCGACGGCCCTGTATATATACTTATATACTCGTATATATATTATCATAGGAAATCAAATTCAGTTCGAAATTTATATAATTTAAACATCAAACTATGCCAACAATTAATGAAACTTTTCTAGAACAATTTCCAATAATAATATAATCAATGTATCAAAATAAAAAATATTACCTTAGATATCTTAAAAGAATCGGGAGAGAACTTCTAAGCGTTGTTTTCAGTCAGGCAGTCGTATGCAAAATGAACTTGAAGCACCAAAAGCTGATCATCCAAAGATTGATACACATCATATTATTTAACGATTTATTTATGAAAATTTTAATTTAATGAAATAAATTAATCGATTTGCATAATCTATAGTATGAAATAAAGGAAACAATTCTATTAAATTATATAATACACTTGCATTCTCGAAACATTTTTGTTTTTGAAGCGTTGTCGAAACTCGTTCATTCTTGAAATTTCTTCCGCGCGACAGTTTCATTCATGTGACTCGAGGCACCCCTAAATGCTTTCCGAATTCCATGAGATTTCGTCTACGGTGTTTCCTCATAGGGTGGCAGCATTGGACAAATGGCCGGCAAATTCTTTTGAATTTCAAATTTTATCCCTATAAGAAGTTGTCACCCTAATACACACTGTATATTGTGAAGCTCAAGACTATAGTTTTATTGACCAAATAGTCTTGACACAATGTGAAGCTAAAAATTTTCACGGCTGCGTTCTTTTCTGTAGTTTAATCGCGGTGCTGGGGCCTTCGGGCCCAGTAATTTATTAACACCCAGGTGCACAACCTGGGGACCTAAGTTTCACCCCCACCCCTCCCCATTACCCCACCCCTCTCCCCCACTTACCCCCATTATTAACACCCAGGTGCACAACCTGGGGACCTAAGTTTCACCTCCACCCCTCCCCATTACCCCACCACTCCCCATTACCCCACCCTCCCCCATTACCCCCACCCCTCTCCCCCACTTACCCCCACCCCCAAAACCCTATCCCCCCCTTATGCAACTTGGGGGCTAATCCCCTCCCACATTAATCCCCACCCCTCCCCATTACTCCACCTCTCCCCCATTACCCCCATCCCTCTCCCCCATTTATCCCCACCCTTCCCCCATTACTGCCCGGGATAAATTTCAAAAACTTGAAATTAACAGACAAACAGACAGGCTGACCGACTCTGTGTTGACATTCTTCATCCCATAAGAGGTTCCCGTGCCAAATTTGGTAGCTCTAGGTCAAACGGTTTGAGCTTGCATAAAGGACAGACAAACAGACAGAAAGGCGAAAATATACAGGGTGTCCCATAAGTCCGGCATCATAGGAAAAATAATAAAAAAGGGCAAAACAAAAGCTTTTATTTACAGAACGATTTACCTCACCATTTCCATAAAAAAACAGCCTCGTCACTGAACAAAATGGTGGATGGGAAATTGGCATCCCGAGCATATTGTTCCGTAGCCCATTCACAAAATTTCATCCGCCGGTCGGGATCATCTTCGCTTAATTTCTGTAGGATCTGAAGTTTATATGGATGCCATTTGTGAGTCTGAAGAATGCGATGGATGCTACTTTTCGACACTCCTGTCTCGGCGGACAATCGCCGAAGAGATTTATTGGCACTTCTGTTAAAATGAGCCAGGATAGCAGTCGCTGTATCATCGTCAGTGGACCTCCTTGAAGGTCCATTGTGTGGTTTATCTTCTATGGATCCTGTTTCCTTAAACTTTGCAACAAGTCTGCTAACACAACTCTGCGTTATTGGCTCGCGGTCTGGTTGCACTCTGTTAAACTCAGCAGCGGCCTCTCTTTGACTCCGATTTCCTATGAGTAGAATTATCTGGATTCGCTTTTCCTTGCTCACAGACATTATGGCCTGTAGAAAGAGAAAAATATGAATTATAGTTTGTAGAAATAGAAAAATATGAATTTCTCCTACGATGCCGGACTTATGGGACACCCTGTATGATAAAAAAATATATGGTGTTCATAAATTATCTTTACAAATTCAAACCGTAATATAAAGGGAATGAAATGAGATACAATGATGCGGCTTGCTGCACGTGAAAGAACATCTCAAAAAGTTTTATTGTCAAAGTTGATACACTTCTTGTGAGCGCCCTTTGTCACACGTAATACGTCACGGCGATATTCTATCTTCATCCAGGTTTGACTTAGCATTTCTGCATTGATGGTCGCAATGGCATTAGTAATTCCGTTCTTCAGGTCCGCAATATCGCCAACCCTACAAACTTTCTTTCACACTCTTTAAATCAGGGGTGGCCACTGGCCAACCCCTTGCCCGCGGGCCAATAAATGGCCTACAAAGGCTGTCAGGGTTGCTCGCCGCCATCGGGTGGCAAATTTGGATCCACTTACGTCCGCGAACAAGCATTTTCCTCAATGAATTTTATTAAGAATAAGTACCGATCAGCTTTAACCGACGCTCAAAACAGGCTCAAAAATCATACTAAAGTTCGGCTAATCTACGTAGAAAATAAATTTTTTATTTTTTTTCAATGTTTGAATTTTCTAGTTTTTCAGGGTTCGATTTTTTGAACAATTATATTACTTGCATTAGTGTTTGAGCATATTTTAACATATATGCGTGTGTTTGTATTTCAATAAAAATCTCAGTGTATTTGAATTATTTTTTATTTTACCTTATTATTCTAGTCTAGATTTTAGAAAAGTGGCCCTCTGAAAATTACCGACCAATTTGTTGGCCCATCGCTTGGGAAGGTTGGCCACCCCTGCTCTAAATGGTAGTAAACGTTTGGTTATATACTCGCGTATGAATTGTTTACTCGTTATTTCATAATGAATTTAGCTTTCTGAAATGAAAAATAGCAATTCTGAAGTGTTTACTAGATACTTCAAATATCTGAAAACGGGGTTTAAATGTTTAAAAAATATAAAGGCGTAGAAAGTAGACATTTCATTTGCACAGGGTAGTCCAAAAGTCCCTATCTATTTTGCTGAAATAATAGTATTTTAGGATAAAAATGTAGTAACATAATTAGATATTTATTTATCAAGCTTAGGTCTAAGATTCGACGTGAGCACCATCAGTGTCTCTGCAAATCTCAAATCTGTCCACTGCATTGCGGAACACATTCTCAAGTATCTCTGGGGTTATATTAGCAACTGCTGCGACAATGCGTTTTCGCAGATCCTGCAGGTCTGGAACTCTTGTTTTGTAAACCTCAGGCATTATAAAGCCCCACGCAAACAAGTCTAATGGTGTTAAATCCGGAGATCGTCCTGCCCAGGGCCTGTTCCCACCACGTCCAATCCAGCGATTTGTCAACAGCTCATGAAGGTACGCCCGAACGATGTTTGCATAGTGACATAGAGCCCCATCTTGTTGAAAGACAACAGTGTCGAGAATGTCATCTGAACGAAGCTGGGGTTCAAAAAACTGCTGAAGCATGTTAATCCTTTCATGCCGTATGGGCACAAATGAGAGCATCAAATTTTATGAGATTTTAGTCATTCCCGAGATATAACACAAGTTTGTTTTTTTTGGCATGAAAAGTAAACGAAAATCAGGTATGAAAAAGTTAAGATAAATTGGCCCTGTTACAGTAGCTTCTGCAAAGAAAAAAGGTCCATAAATATTCGACCTTGTCATACCCAGCCAGACATTAACTTTAGGAGAATCTCTCTCCCATTCGTAGAACTCGGTTCGTTTTTCACCACCCGAGATATGGCAATTACGTCGATTAACCTTTCCGCATGTGTGGAATGTCTCCTCATGTAGCACTTGAATATGGTAATTTTTCTTTTTTAATGTTGATTTTAAAATTCTTAGAACAGTCGTTTTTGGTATGTTCAGTCTACGTGATGCTGTGCGAGTTGACATTTTTGGATTTGTTTCAAAGGCATCTCTTATCAGTTCGACTTTTTCTTAAGAGGTACTTGGACGTCCAGATCTTGCCTCATCATGAAAATATCCTGTGGTTTTAAATTTATTGACCAGCTCGCGAATTGCTTTGTATGTAGGTCCTGATTTGTGAAATCTTTCAAATTTTTCTCGAATTTCTTTGCACTTCTTCCCTTGGATACGTAGTGTTACTACCATCACATGTTATTGTACATCCATCCATCATCATTAGCCTGTAGAAAATAAAAGATAAATATTATTTCAGCAAAGGAGATAGGGACTTTTAGACCACCCTGTACGTAAGTTTTCTATTGTTTGCCCCAAGACGCATACGCATTGTGGTTAAAAATATTTCGAAATTGTGACGCATTTATTATTTTTAATTTTCATGTTTATAAGCTATCTCGAAAAGAGGAGAAAACATACGTACATTTATTAATTTAGTCTGTGCAGACTTAGGTCTTGTTAGTGCTTTTCATGCATTTATTAATTGTATTTATTAGAGCTGTGCCAAGGCTTTATTCTGCGATCCTGAGCCTAGCCTTAGACCAAGGACTTCTGACAAACAGTAGGCCTATCCTAGGTTCAATCTCTAAATTGGACATCCCATACTTGAGAAAAGACATTAATAAGTTAGAAAGGATTCAGGCTAAATCAACCGAAAGGAATCCAGAACTGAGAAGTAAAATATTTGAAGCAGGATTAGCAGTTGAACTATCGTAATTATGTATTCACTTTTAAAGCGTCGATTTAGAGGAAAATTAATTAACGTATTTAAAATGATAAATGGCTTTAATAATATAATTTGAAGGACTTATTTGATGGGGATACAAAATCAATTATACAAGAAGTAATGGATATAAAATGAAAGTAAAACATTTTTGAGAATAATGCTGCGAAGCAATTCTTTTCATATAACTTAATAGTCCGGTTGCACGGGGTGGGAACCGTGCATTATTTGTTATAAAGCAAATCTTGACATATTTTGAAAGCATATACCACCCCATTCAAGAATCCATCGGGTGTACACCTGACCCCCGCTTGGCTTTTTCAATATGGCCGGCGAAACTGAAAAATCCCATATCCTGGTCAATACTTGATGGATTTTGATGATCTTGGTGTCATTTGTAGGGGGTTTTAGGATGATGAGTCGATCTGGAGGGGTTGCAGATACTTTGGGCGTCGTTTTGACCCACATTCGTCAATACTCAAGGTCATTGGAGGTCAAACGCCCCCCGAAATAAGGAGTATCCCATATCCCGGGCAGTCGTGGAGATATTTTGGTGATCTTACTGTCGTTTTTATGGTTTTGGGCGAGACTGAGTAGTTCTATAGGCACATGATAACAGTAGGATATCATTTTGCAACTCCATGGGTCAAGTCAAGGTCATTTGAGGTTAAAGTTTGGCCTTGAAATATGATAATGCCACAGTTGACATCACTGTATTTGCTTTATTTCAGTGACAATTTCTACAATCTAGCTAACTGCTGAGCACTTAACATCTTTTCTGCAGATAAAACCAGATCATAATGCTTAAATGACATAACCCACATTATATGGATATGGATATTTGGATATAAACCACAATTTATGCTGAAGTGCAGGGCACATGCACTCTATGGAAGGTTGCAAAGCTACAAGATATGATCTCGTAAGCAAAACAAAGCTTACACCGAGCTGGGGGATTAGCATTGACAACTTTGATGCAGTTATTCACATTAGTTAACCATTTATTGGGGGCAAATATCAAAAGACATGGTTGTGTCAGGATCGTCAGGATCATCAGTCTGCTCTTCGTTTGCGTTTTGGGTCAATGGATTGTTGCAATCCAAGCCGCTGCCACATGCACAGAACATTGTGCAAGGGATTCCGCCTCCCATGCAGCCGCAGCGACTCCCCCTGCATGCTGATTGTGATTCACACCCACATCTGATTAGCTTCAGAACTTCATCTGGTGCTAAGCACACTCCTTCACCAACTGTTTTTGGGATGAGAACTCTGTTTGTTTCGTCTCTCTCCCACCCATAATGCACAGGATCAAGTAGTGGTGGGTCACACTTTAGTGCATCGAGCCAGTTCGCCAGAGTGTAGTGGGCTCTGAGCACATTTTGATGGAAAGCTTCAGTTGTTGGTGATAGAGAACATAGTTTGGGTGCAGCAGTTCCCGACTTCCCTGTCTTCTGAGCCTATACTCACTGATGACACTCAGTAAGAGATGAGGATTTCTTATCCACATAGCATGCAACAATGAACGCTGTTGCCGCTTTCTCGATATGGCAAAGCATGCATCAAAGGACCCCAGCTTGTCTAGCTTCCGACCCTTCTTGGCTGTGGCAATGGCAGTGGCTTTGCCGATGCCATGTGTTGCTGCAACTGTGTCACAACCACTCAAAGCGTGTAGTTTGAGGATTTGTGGGATGATGTCTTTGTGCTGGGTTACAGTTGCTCGGATGTGACAACCTACGTGACAACTTCTCACCACCTAACTCTTCGTAAAGCTTCTCTACTTCAATTGAATTTCATGGTTTCATTTTGTCCTTCGACAATTGTACACACAAAACAATGAAGGGGCGGTCTTCAGGTTCAACCCTTGACTTATTCTGGCAAGCTCTCTCAACCTCAACATGAAAGGTAGACATACAATCTTTATGGTATCGGGCTTCTTCAGCCGGTAAATCTCTTTTCATGCCCAACAACCTACTGAGTACAACTTGTCCTTGCTCATCATTTTTCAGTTTACACTTTTCTATCAACACATCTTTGTAATTTGTTTTTATCACCAAGCTTATCGGTCATAAACCTAGATGCTGGAATGCGGTATTGCACCGGAACTTTGATGTCATATTTCTCGGGTAATATACACTCACTGACTTTCAAACAAAAGAGAGTGTTTTTTAGGGTCATATACTGGGCCTTCACTGAGAACAGCACTACGTAGTCTTTTTGGCTCCACTGTAGGGGTATCACATTCTCTCTTTTTCATGAATGCTGATAAATTCCGCTTGGACACTTAAGTGGAAACACAGTTCTTGTAACAACAAAGGATTTTTGCTTCATCTTCCAAGAGAGGCTCTAGTCTCGCTCGAACATCTGGCTGCCCTCTGATGTCGCTGCTCTCTATGATTTTCTGAATCCTCCCACAATTTGAAAGACTTTTCTGACCTCCAGGACAGCTACGCAGGAAATCCTTGAAGAAACATTCGTCTGCAGCTTTTGTAGAACCTGAAAAATAAGAATTTTGTTTACCCATTCTTTAGAGTACAAATCGCATTAAAATAACTTATCCTCAGCAAATGAAAACTAAACATTGCTCACCTGGTATATTCTCCATATTCAGCAGTCAAAAAACAATTTTTGAATCAACGCAACCAAGACGTCATCAAACCACCAGGTGGGCAGCACCATCAGCAATAATCTCAACAACCTGAAAAAATAAGAGGAATAATTAGACATATTGGAATTCACCTTACCGTGGGGAAAATAATCCCTGATTTCATTTTAAACCCTATAGAACTACTCAGTCTCGCCCAAAACCATAAAAACGACAGTAAGATCACCAAAATATCTCCACGACTGCCCAGGATATGGGATATTCCGTATTTCGGGGGGCGTTTGATCTCCATTGACCTTGAGTAATGACGAATGTGGGTCAAAACGACTCCCAAAGTATCTGCAAACCCCTCCAGATCGACTCATCATCCTAAAAACCCCTAGAAATGACACCAAGATCATCAAAATCCATCAAGTATTGACCAGGATATGGGATTTTTCAGTTTCGCCGGCCATCTTGGAAAATGGTGACCATATTGAAAAAGCCAAGCGGGGGTCAGGTGTACACCCGATGGATTCTTGAATTTACCTTAAATTTACCTTAAAGCGCTTCTGCCTCAAGGGTGCGCTGCTCCCACGAAGTCCGCTCAGCTCCTCCTGAGGCGGGGCCACGACGGGGTCGACACCCTTCTTTTCTCTTGCTCCTGCCATACGATTTGGTTCCCTATTGAATTTGTGGGGGCTGGTCTGGCAGAGGAATACCCTGACACTGTGGGTTGGTCGGGTATGTTGGCTAAAAACATGTCCAAGTGTTTTTTAAAAGTATCTACTGGGACTGCACTTATATCTCTAAGGTACTGAGGCAAGGAGTTAAACAGGCGAGAACCCTGCCTAGAGATACTATTATATTGAAGGGTTTGAATCCTTCTCAGACTGTTTGGTGGGAGGTGATATTTTTTACACATTCTGCCAGTTCTTGTTAAGGTGGGCACAATTGGTTCAGTATTGGGGGCAACTAAAAGCCCTTCTAGAATTTTCCAGGTGTAGATTAGGATGTATCTCTCAAACCTTCTCTCTATGGAATAAAGGTTGAGGCCTCTGAGCCTATCCCAGTAGTTTAATTTGTTTTTACTCACCTGTTGCCCATCAGGTTGTTTAATATACGAGGTAAAGGTTCTTTGTAGGCCCTCAATTTTTTGCAATTCATTCTGTTTGTGGGGAAACCATAATTGAGAGCAGTAGTCAATGCGTGGAAGGACAAGTGATTTCCACAGGGTAAGCATGGTCATACTGTCCCTAGTTCTGAATGTCCTCAGTATATATCCTATTAGTTGTTTGCATGATGAGGTTACTTTGTCAATGTGCCTGTTGAATGTTGCATCTTCAGATAATATAATCCCTAGATCCCTGACATGATCAGTTTGTACAATATCTTTTCCTGTGGGTCCAGTGTAGTTGAATTGTTCTTTCAGGTATTTATTTGGTCCATACTTAATTAGTTCAAATTTGTCTTCATTGAAGGCCATATTGTTTGCATCTGCCCATGCATATATAGTTTGTAGATCTTTTTGTAGCTCTACACAGTCTTCTTTTTCTGTAATTGGTCTTAGTATTCTGGTATCATCTGCGAATGACAGGAGAGAGCTTCCTAGGTTACAGTTTATATTGTTTAGCATTATAATGAATAGAATTGGTCCTAGTACTGTGCCTTGCGGCACTCCACTAATCACTTCTTTTTCTATAGATCTTGCTCCATTTACAATTGTTATTTGTTTTCTGTCAGAGAGAAAGGCATGGATCCATTTTCCTATTTTTCCACAAATACCAAGTTCTTTTAGTTTATGGAATAATATACCATGGTCAACCTTGTCAAAAGCTTTTGCAAAGTCTAGATAGATGACATCAACATTGTGGTTTTCTCCCAAATATTGTAGGATTGTATTGCAATGGTCTATAAGTTCAGTAAGGCAGGATCTCTTGTGTCTGAAGCCATGTTGAAAGTCTTCTAAGAGATGTTCATTTTCTATAAAACTGACAATGTGCCTTTTCAGGACTTTCTCAAATATTTTAATAATATGGGAAGTCAAAGATATGGGTCTATAGTTCTTGGCTTCCTTTCTTTTGCCTCCTTTGTAGATTGGGGTAATATTTGCTTGTTTCATGATTGGTGGTATTCTACTGGTGTCTAGTGAGGATCTCCACAGGATTTTCAAAGGCAGAGATAAAGTATGTTTGCATTCCTTAAGAATCTTGGCTCCAATTCCATCTGGACCAGGGGCTGAACTCCCCGGTAGCTCTGTTATTGCCTGTTGTATATCTCTAGTGGTTATTTGTATATCTTCCAATAATGGTCTGTCTTGGTCATTTTCTTCTCTATCAAAAAATGCTGTAGTTTTTATTTTCTTTGCTACTACAGGGGTACTCCAGCTTAAAGCATATTGAGATTGTAGAATGTTTGCCATTTCCTGTGTATTAGATGTGAGAGTTAGTCCATCTTTAGCAAGCAATGGGCCAATGCTCGTTTTGATAACTGCTTTGCGTTTAGCATAGCTAAAGAAGAATTTGCTATTTTCCTTTATAGTGCCAATAGCTTTGTGTTCATTATCAATATTCTCTCTTATGGTTGACTCCTTTATTTTAAGTTCTAACATCAGTATCTGATTCCGGATGTTACTATGTCTTGTATCACTTAATTGCTTTGTCAGTTGTTTAGATAGCTTTGTTCTCTTTCTCATAAGTGTCCTTCTGTATCTGTGCTCTTTTGTCCGGTGCTTCTGTGCACTATCGTTTTTCTTTGGTGTGTGTTTGTATAATGCTGATGACAGCAGGTATTGTATTCTACTCCAGCATTCTTCTGGCTTTAGGTTTTCTAATTCATCTTCCCAGTTTATTTCTCCCAGACAGTTATTTATTGATGTCCAGTCTGACTTGTGCAGGTTTAGGTCAGAGTATGGCAAGTTCGTTTGGCATGGGTCTTGCTTACATTTGTGGAGGGACAAGTTTGTGAATATGTGCATGACATTGTGGTCGGAGTGTATAGTTGGTGTTATAACAATGTGGTCAATTGTAGTTGCATTATTTGTCAGCACTAAATCTAGGATATTATTTTTTCTAGTTGGGCAGTGGACATGTTGTACTAGGAGCAGTTTTTCCATAAACTCATTCAGGTGTTTTGATTTGGACCTTTTTGTCCCTGATTTCATACCACCATATTGGTTCCAGGTGCAATTTGGGAGATTAAAGTCTCCTGTAATGATTAAGTCTCTTGTTGAGTCTACAATAGCTGGGCATTGCCTGATTTTTTCCAGGACTTCAGTGAGCTCTAGTTATGTCTTCTTTATTTATGCTGAGCATGATGATTAGGAGTTCACAGGCTCCATTTGAGTATGCCATGAGCAGTTCACTTTGAATGTTTTCAGGGATGTACATCAGGACACCACCATTTAGACGGTCTTCTCTGTCACATCTATGGGTGGTGTACCCTTTGATTGCAATTTCACTACTCATGATCATGGGGTTCAGGTGTGTTTCTGTGAGGGCTATAACTGTGCTAGTAGTGTTTTCCACTAGGCTCTTTAGGTAAGGTACTTTGGTATGGTTTGAGTTTGGGTAAAGGCCCTAGATGTTTAAGTAAATTACTGATACATTTGTGGAGCCATTTGTTTCATCTCCCACATATAGGGCATTTGTAGGGTTCCTGCTGGGGTTCTCGTTTGCTTTTGTATGAGGAGCCCAAGTGAGCTTTGAATGTCTTGTATTTGTTTTATGAGGTGGTAAAACCCCAATGGGGTTTCATGGTTGCTTGCTGTACTATTTTCACCAGTGGGCTTACCTGGACCCGCTACATCAGCATAAGATCTGGGTGCAGGAATGGTATTTGGTCCTGGGTTTTCTTGCATCCCTTGGGCCAAATAGTGCTGATGGATAGTAGGCTCACTATCCCGGTATTCTCTCCGTTGAGTTTGATGTGGTTGGAATCGGATTGTTCCCTTCAGGTGGGCCAGATTGCAGTTCTCTTTAATACTTCTTTCCCACCATGACTCTGGCAAATTTGGGGATGAAAATAGGGACATCTTGCGTTGGATCTACATCCAGAAATGCCATTCCCATCGTGTATAAATTTTTTGCAGAGTGGTGGGTGAGCAAATGGGCATTCTCTTCCCTTAAGTCCATATTTACACAAGCCCCTCCTGTAATACTTGCATACTGGCCTCCTGGTTTCACTTTTGGCTTTTTGGTGACTGTGTACAGTGGGGTTGTTCACTTTGTTGAAGGTCTTAGTGTACATTTCCTGTTCTTGTTTTCTCTCTTTTGGTGCCCTTTTTGCTTGCAGTTTCCCTCTCTCTAGGGTCTCATCCTGAGGGTTTCTCACTTTTTCAGCAAGCTCTGTATTTGCAATGATAATTTCCTCCTCCTGTACAGTAACTCACCTGCCAGTTCTACTTCAAGCTCTTCAAATTGCCTGTCATAGTCATCGCAAATTTGACGAGCACATCTAAAGCATGAGAATTTTCTTTTTGAATTTTGAAGGATGAGTAGGAAATAAATAGGTAGTTCACTACAACTGTAGTGTATCCATAGTCTGCATTCATCACATTTTAATGCATGTAGGCTACAGTCTAATGCACATTTTATGCATGGGTTTCTGTTTTTGTTTTCTTCCTCTGCCATGTTGACTTGCATACTGGTTTTAGTGTGGAGAATAGTCACCAGTGAGTCCATTTTTTTTTTTTTTTTTGTAGATATTCGTAGATATTAAAATATTTTGCAAAGGTTTAAGTTATTATTTCTTTTTAAATAAAAGCGGAACAATCTCCAAAGTATGCTAAGTTTTCCAAATTGGAACTTCGTGCTCAAAAATGTTATTATACCGATCCTTCGTAAATATACCTAAGTTAAAAAAACGAATGGGGTGGTATATGCTTTCAAAATATGTAAAAATTTGCTTTATAACAAACAATGCAGGGTTCCAGTAAAATCAGGGTCTGTGCTACCGGACTATAAACTCTTTAAACATTGATGCATTAATTAAACATTTCATTGAACATTTCAGATTAGTCTTTTAAATGGTTTAAAAAATGGGACAAATTGAATATTTCAAATGATTAACTGAAATGTCCAACGGAATGTTCAACTAATGTGAAGTATCTCACGCATTAGACATTTCAAAATTCACGAAACGTCTACTTTTATTTACAGGTCACGCACCAAACTTCATCACTATATCTATTTTCTAAATTCATTAATATTTTAAAAGGGTTTCAATCTGTAAAGGTAATTTATGAACACTATATATATATATACATATATATATGTAAAGAACGACGCTTGTGTAGAAGAACGTTCCGCACAAGATGAGGAGGAAGAACGAACAAATGAAAAATGAGGTTACCACCCGGGAATCGAACCCAGGATCTTTCGATTGCCGGTCAGATATGCTATCCACTACACCATGGGCCTCGGTTAATCAAATGTCGTAATTCTCCTACATACGAGCAGAAACAAATGCCCTGAGGGGGCACCTTCGCATGCCGTACCTATATATAGGCTACATTTTAACTGCAAACAACACACAGTATAATTAATGTAAAGAACGACGCTTGTGTAGAAGAACGTTCCGCACAAGATGAGGAGGAAGAACGAACAAATGAAAAATGAGGTTACCACCCGGGGATCGAACCCATGAGAATTACGACTGCGGAACGTTCTTCTACACAAGCGTCGTTCTTTACATTAATTATACTGTGTGTTGTTTGCCGTTAAAATGTATATATACAGTAGGTACGGCATGCGAGGGTGCCCCCTCAGGGCATTTGTTTCTGCTCGTATGTAGGAGGAGAATTACGACATTTGATTAACCGAGGCCCATGGTGTAGTGGATAGCATATCTGACCGGCAATCGGAAGATCCTGGGTTCGATTCCCGGGTGGTAACCTCATTTTTCATTTGTTCGTTCTTCCTCCTCATCTTGTGCGGAACGTTCTTCTACACAAGCGTCGTTCTTTACATTAATTATACTGTGTGTTGTTTGCAGTTAAAATGTATATATATATATATATATATAGTATATAAATATATATAATACATTTCAACTGCAAACACGCAGTAAATTAACGTAAAGAACGACGCTTGTATAGGAGAATATGCCGCGCAAGATGAGGAGAGAGAACGAAACAAATGAAAAAATGAGGTAACCACCATGGAATCGAACTCGGAATCTTCCGATTGCCGGTCAGATATGATAACCATTACACCACGGGCCCGTGGTGTAATGGTTATCATATCTGACCGGAAATATATAATATATAGTGTGTATAATTAGGGTGATTCAAATATGGGGGTAAAAAAATTTTGTTTATATTTTAATGTGTTCAACCCTTTAAATGGTTCATTTCAGCATAAAAATAACTATCCTGAAATATTTTAGCAAATTTTTAATTTTTAAGGGTTGCTACCAGCAATTAAAAATTGACAGAACGACTCAAATTGTCAAATTTTTCCACACCACCCAGGAGGTACAGTACAAGGCGCATTGCTTTTTTAATATGGAAAGCTCCCCCGTAGGTCCTACCATAACCACAAGCATGCATAATTAAACTAGCATGATATTTGAGACATTAACTGTCCTTACTTCATCAATGTTTCTTTTTTTCTATCAGGGTAAACAGCCCTGTAGTTTTTCACTACTTGTAGCAAGAATTGCTTTTGATCTTCGTCATGTGTTAGTATTTTATTATATTCATCCATTAATTTTACTCCTCTTTCCGCTATATCATTCACGACTTTCCACTGTTTGATAGATTTCTTAGCGGAGTTAAACTCTTCATCATTATGCCATTCTTTAGCATCTTTGAGTAAAAATTTTGAACTAAATTCTGTTATTGTAAAGAATCTTTGAGTATTTGATGTGACAAAATCTTCTAATTTCTTCGTTGGAATAAGTGCAGGATCTAGAAAAGCCCGTTTTGCAGGAAGAGTTTCTGTTTTATTTTGCAAGGCCTTTACCATTTTGTTTTTTGTTTCAGTAGACACTTCTTCATAAAAGGCCAACGCTACCAGTTCTTCTGATAGGTACCAGAGGTGACCTAACAGTTTTTTAATAGCAACAAATGCAATTGTGTCATTTATTTGTTTGTAGACTACAAGATTCTGTAATAATTCCAGATCAAGACGAGGAGCGCAAGCTGGCACAGGAGCTGTAAACCATGCCTTTACATATAACCGAGTAGCAAATAGACAGATGTCTTTTGGTCCTTTTTTGTCCTTTACTGAAATTTTGAACTGAGATTTGAACAAAAAATTTTAATGAATATGTAATTTTGGCCATCCACCTAGTCCGATGAAGTCCCGCTGGATGTTTAAATTTGATTCCACCTTTTGGTTCACCTCCCCAAAAAATAATTGTTAACTGCAATAGTTCTAGGTAATCGTCTCTTGGTTGGAATGTGTCTAGTTGATTTGCTGCAAATATAATTATGTCATCTTTGATGTCATGAATATTTTCATAGATATCTGGATCTGATAATACTGTTTCGTAGTCCTCCTTATTAATGCTTGACAATTTTTCCCTGAACTTCTTAAAAGACTATATCTGGGCCAGAAGATGGTGATAAAGACTTTGAAACAACAGCTTCCAGCATAATTTCAAATATGTGGTGTCGACATGCTAGCCACAATAAATCGTTGTCGAATTTTTGTTCTAGAAGAATAGCTGCACCATTTCTAGGACCAGTATTGGCTGCCGTTGTATCGAAACACACGCATTTTATTTGTTCGTAGATGCCCCATTCAAGCGATGTCTGATTGTTGGCATTAAAACTAGAGACGCATTTCTGTCACTCAATTTTGCAACATCAAGACTTCCTAATAATTTATCATCAAACAATTTTCTACGTTTGCCTACCTTACTTTTCCATGTTGAAGGTTGTGCAGCACAGAAACCAGATTCATCACTTTTACTCTCCTCTGATTCTGATTCTGATGATGTACTGGTGAGTATGACAGCCTCTTCATTCTTCTTTCTTTTGATCTCTTCTTCTGCTTTCCTCTTTTCATAATGTTGCTTTTCTGCTGCTCTTTGCTCTTTTTTAGCAACAGCCTTATCAATGGTGCCCATTTTTCCATGACGTCCTTTCTCACGTTGCATTTTCAAGAATTTCTTATCTTCTATTTTTATAAGCTGCATAGCATTCTCATGAGCAATGTCAAATAAGTTTTCCAGTTTATCTTTCCATTTTTCTTCTTTATTATTTAAATTTTGTGATCTTTTCAATTTGTTTGCTTTGTTTTTCTTAAGCAGCTGCCATTCCTTCAGTATTCCTTGAATTTTATCTACTACATGTACTCTCATTTGCTGGTATTCCTGTTTTTTTCCAAACTGCTAGCACATCATCGGCAGTAGAGTAGCATGATTCTCTAATGCCTCGCTTTTTAATGTTTCTGTAGTGCATGAAGAGGGCCATCATTTCCTTCTCTGATGGTAATACAGATGTTTTAGTACTGCAGAGGGCTGCCCAATTAGCCATACTTCAGTTCCTCTTCTCGTAGAACTTCTCCCAACTGAGCAACTAGGTGATGGTGAGTTAGGCCTAGCTTCCATAATCGATTAATTGGTATTAAAATTACGAGTTCCAAACAACAATTAAAAGCAAGCTAGTATATAAACCATTAATTAAAAATTCTGAAATTCAAACAATTAAACATAAAATCATAAGTTGTAAAAACAAATAAATTGAAAAAAAAGGGAAACTTGACGCCTGGTAGCACATAGTAAATTTTATTTAAAATTCACCAAATTTCGCATACACTACTTTTTTGTCATAGGGAACAAAAATACAGGTTGAACAATTAAAAAAAAATTTTTGTTTTTTTTGAATCACCCTAGACTGTATATATACTGTATATATCGGGTGGTCCGAAAAAAATGACGCATTTTTTAAAAATTAATATCTCAGTAACCCCCTTCCTTATCATGACAATTTTTATATGCAAGATACTTTCAAACTTCTTTTTTTGAATGCAAGAAACGGAATTCTGATATCTTTTATAGTTTTCTCGCAATTAACAAAAGTAACAACATGGGTCAAAAAAACGAATATCATGAGAAAGGAAAAATTTAATCAGAAATTTAACTAATTAATTTACAGTAAATGATCGATTGGACCACACCTCTGTTGACACACTAATCTAAGTCTTTTCTTCCACACAAAAATAATACTTCTTACTTCATTAATGCCAATTTCTTGCCAAGATTCAAGTATTTTACTTTTTAATTCTGATTCGGTGAATTTTTCTCGTCGACCTCGGTAAACCTTCTCTTTTAGTAACTCCCAAATTGAGTAGTCCATAGTATTACAATCTGGGCTTTGTGGTGGCCACTCATTTTTCGTTATTAATTTTGGTGTATTGCTAATCAGAAACGACTGTGTGGCGTAGCTTGTATGCGACGGTGCTCCATCTTGTTGAAATATGAAATCATTTTCTTGATACAGGCGATGACAATCCGGCAACAATTTTGTTCTTAAAAGTTCAATGTAATTTGCAGAATTCACCTTTGTCTTTTCAGTTTCAATAAAATGAACATCTGTCTTGCCATTCCAAGAGACCCCTGCAGATATCATAACCTTTTTGGAGAATCTTGACGTTTCATGATACAATCTGTTTATTGAAATGTCACACTTTTTACCACGCCCGTAGACAACATCATTTTGACGTTTCGCGGAATTTCTAGAGTGAAATCTTTTTCATCCGTGAAGACTATCTTTTTAATATCAACGACAGAGAAATTATCAAGTAACTTTCTGCACCTTGTTTTTCTTTTATCCTTAACAGTATCACTTTTTCTAGAAGATACTATTCTTTTGAAGGCTTTTAGTTTTTGTGCTTTAATTATTCGGTGTACAGAAGTCTTTCCAATATTCAAATGTTTAGCAATTGTTCTTTGTGACAAATGACTTCCTGGTTTATCTTCTTGAGAGCAGATTTTATCGTTGATGTAATCCACATTTTCTGGAACCGAAGCTGTTTTAGGTCTACCGCTTCCTGGTTTTCTGGCAGTACTTCCCGATTCGCGAATCTTCTTTAAGAGTCTTTCCACTGCACGCCTTTTCCACTTTTTGCCGGGAAACTCTTGCAATAACCTTCCAGTCTTCCATCCTTTTTCACAGTAACAATTTTTAATGAGAATACGATCTTCCTCTGACAACATCATTAAGGGTACTGACGAATTGTTAAAAAATAAAAATATCCACAATTTGACTTGTTCATTCCTGTAGAGTTTTGTAATAACTTGCAAAAATATCGCATGATATCGTATAAAAATGATATCGTATAAAAAACGGATATTATATTGCGATTTTTGTTTTTTTGACCCATGTTGTTACTTTTGTTAATTGCGAGAAAACTATAAAAGATATCAGAATTCCGTTTCTTGCATTCAAAAAAAGAAGTTTGAAAGTATCTTGCATATAAAATTGTCATGATAAGGAAGGGAGTTACTGAGATATTAATTTTTAAAAAATGCGTCATTTTTTTCGGACCACCCGATATATATATATATATATATATATATATATATTATATAAATATATAATATGTGTATATATATATATATATAGTATATATATATATTTATAAATATATATAGTATATATATATATATATATATAGAGTATATATATATATATATATATCGTAAAGAACGACGCTTGTATAGGAGATATTCCGCGCAAGACGAGAAAGAGAAACAACAAATGAAAAAATGAAGTACCACCTGGGAATCGAACCCGGGATCTTCCGATTGCCGGTCAGACGCGATAACCACTACACCATGGACTCCACTCTTCCAAATGCCGTAATTCCTCTACATACTCGCAGAAACCAATGCCCAAGGGGGCACCTCCCGCTTGCCGTAACATTATATACATTCAACTGCAAAGAACACGCAGTATAAAAACGTAAAGAACGACGCTTGTATAGGAGATATTCCGCGCAAGACGAGAAAGAGAAAACAACAAATGAAAAAATGAAGTACCACCTGGGAATCGAACCCGGGATCTTCCGATTGCCGGTCAGACCGATAACCACTACACCATGGACTCCACTCTTCCAAATGTAGAGGAATTACGGCATTTGGAAGAGTGGAGTCCATGGTGTAGTGGTTATCGCGTCTGACCGGCAATCGGAAGATCCCGGGTTCGATTCCCAGGTGGTACTTCATTTTTTCATTTGTTGTTTTCTCTTTCTCGTCTTGCGCGGAATATCTCCTATACAAGCGTCGTTCTTTACGTTATTTATACTGCGTGTTCTTTGCAGTTGAATGTATATAATGTTACGGCAAGCGGGAGGTGCCCCCTTGGGGCATTGGTTTCTGCGAGTATGTAGAGGAATTACGGCATTTGGAAGAGTGGAGTCCATGGTGTAGTGGTGACCGGCAATCGGAAGATCCCGGGTTCGATTCCCAGGTGGTACTTCATTTTTTCATTTGTTGTTTTCTCTTTCTCGTCTTGCGCGGAATATCTCCTATACAAGCGTCGTTCTTTACGTTATTTATACTGCGTGTTCTTTGCAGTTGAATGTATATAATGTTACGGCAAGCGGGAGGTGCCCCCTTGGGGCATTGGTTTCTGCGAGTATGTAGAGGAATTACGGCATTTGGAAGAGTGGAGTCCATGGTGTAGTGGTTATCGCGTCTGACCGGCAATCGGAAGATCCGGTTCGATTCCCAGGTGGTACTTCATTTTTTCATTTGTTGTTTTCTCTTTCTCGTCTTGCGCGGAATATCTCCTATACAAGCGTCGTTCTTTACGTTATTTATACTGCGTGTTCTTTGCAGTTGAATGTATATAATGTTACGGCAAGCGGGAGGTGCCCCCTTGGGGCATTGGTTTCTGCGAGTATGTAGAGGAATTACGGCATTTGGAAGAGTGGAGTCCATGGTGTAGTGGTTATCGCGTCTGACCGGCAATCGGAAGATCCCGGGTTCGATTCCCAGGTGGTACTTCATTTTTTCATTTGTTGTTTTCTCTTTCTCGTCTTGCGCGGAATATCTCCTATACAAGCGTCGTTCTTTACGTTATTTATACTGCGTGTTCTTTGCAGTTGAATGTATATATATATATATATATATACCTTACCTTACAACCTTACAAAGGTTCCGCGCGATGACTTCTCATTTCGCGTAGGTCAAGCTTGTCGCCCCTCCGCTCGAGTTGGCCTGGTGATGTAGTGAGTTGGATTCTTGCGCTCTCCACCTCACATAGCCAGGTACGCCCGGCTCATCGGGGATTGTTCTGAGCCAAGCGTCTAGTCTTCTTTTGAAGATTTCCACTGCAACTCCCTTCGTGTTTCTTAGGTCTTTGGGCAACTGATTAAACAGTTTTGGTCCTCTCACTACAAAACTATTTTCTTTCAGGGTTAAGGATGTTCCCTGTCTCGCCTTCAATTTGGGAATACGACACAGTCTACAGCTTCTACTTTCCACCGTTGTTTGGGGAGTTATGGGATTCAGAGTAAGATTAGGGACTAGTTTCTCCATTATTTTCCAAGTGTAAATAATGGTGTATCTCTCTCTTCTCCTTTCCAGTGAATATAGGTCTAGTTCTCGTAACCTTTCCCAGTAATTTAGTTCTTTGCACCCATTGATCTTGGGTGTGAAGCTTCTTTGGATCCCCTCCAGCTGTCTAATGTCTTCTTTTTTATATGGGGATGTTAGGACCGAGCAGTATTCCAATTTGGGTATTATCAGGGTTTTCAGTAGAGGAATCATTACATTCCTATCCCTTCTTTTAAACTTTAAAGGTTCTCAATATCTGACCCGTTATTCTCTTTGCTCTGTTTACTGCTATCTTATTTTGTGTTTCAAATTTCTCATCATCTGTCTGGAATTTCTCTGAATTTCCTGTCCATTTGGGGTATAATATTCCTTGGACTTTAGGTCTTCTCTTTTTCCGTACCGTAATAGCTGAAATTTCTCGGTGTTAAACTTCATATTGTTGTCTTCAGTCCACTTGTAGATTTTGTTTATGTCGGTTTGTAGAGATCCTATGTCTTCTGGGTTTCTTATTTTTCTACTGATCTTTGTGTCATCCGCAAAGGATGTTACTGTGCTGTCTCTGGTAACGTCCTCATCTATGTCAGTTAGCATGATTATGAAGAGTAGTGGAGCTAATACTGTTCCTTGTGGTACCAAGCTGAGGACCTCTGATTCTGATGAAGATACTCCTTGTACTGTAACGACTTGCCTCCGCTCACTAAGGAAATTATATATCCATTTCCCTACTTTTCCTGTTATTCCCATATATTTCAGTTTATGTATTATGATTCCGTGGTCACACTTGTCGAACGCTTTAGCAAAGTCTGTGTATAGTACATCATAGTTTTCATTACTTCCAAGTGAATCAATAATGTTGTTGTAGTGTTCCATTAGTTGTGATAGGCATGATCTGCCTGATATATATATATATATATATATATATATATATATATATATGATGAATAAAACCACGAAGGAAAAGAAACACAGAATGGTGCTCAAGCGCTTTCGTCTAATGACATCCTGAGGAACACTGAAGTACATAAAGAGTTACAGCCTATATATAGGTTACAGAAAAAAAAAAAATATATATATATATATATACATACATATACAATAAACGGAGAAATGAAATTTAAAAAAAAAAATATTAAAAATTAAAAGATTGTGGGAGGGGCATACAACTTTGTAAGGAAACACTATCGATTTTTAGCACAAGATCAAACTACCGATTTTTAGCACAAGATTAAATTAATTGTTTCCAACCAATGTTATAAAAAAAAAAAAAAAAAAAACTGGAAATCTGCCCGGGTTTTATCACTCTACCCATCTTGTATATAAAAATAAATTGAAAAATAAAATTTATTAGCGTGGCATACAAGTTTACCAAAGATTTAGCGTTCTACCCTTCTTATCTAAATCTTTTCTGAAGGAATTCAAAACAACAGGATCGAGTTGAAAAAGACCTTTGCTTATGTTGAAGTTATTTGTTAGTTGGATAATGGCAGACTCAAGAATATTTCTATTAACAATGTTGCTAGAGTGAAATAAAACTGAAGCATTATTCCAATCAATACAGTGGGATAACTCTGACAAATGGACAAAAAGAGCACTGGACGACTGTCCTGTTCTAACGGAATATTGATGCTGTTTTATACGTGTGTGCAAATCCTTTCCCGTCTGACCTATGTAAAAGGAATCACATTGTTTACAACCAATTCCATGGATCTTACTGAAAAATTGAATAATGCACGTACTGAAACTAACGATAGATTGATCAGTTTTGACGTTTGTTTATTGTTTACAAAAGTGCCGATTGATGATATGCTTGACTTTCTCTCCCAAGAATTACATAAGTATGACCTGCCAATACCTTCACACATTGTTTTGGAACTTATTAAGCTTTGCATCAAAGACTGTAAATTCACTTTCAACAACGAGTATTATCAACAAGTTTTTGGAATGGCCATGGGCAACCCCTTGTCGCCCCTCCTCTCCGATATTTATATGGAGTTTTTCGAAATTACTTACATTCCGAGAATCCTGGGGGTTGGCATCCCTTGGTTGCGGTACGTCGACGATATTTTGTGTATCTTGCCCATGAATCGTGACCTGGATAACTTCCTCCTTCAGTTAAATGATCAAGTCCCCTCCATTAAGTTTACTTTAGAAGTGGAACAAGACAATTCAATTCCGTTTTTGGATGTGCGGGTACATAGGGAAAGCCCAGGTTTTAAGTTAAGTATCTATCGGAAAAAAACATACAATTTGTCCTACGTACACTTTTACTCGGGACATGACACCCCCACTAAGAAGGCCATTTTCTCTTCAATGTTTCTCCGCGCCCTTAGGATCGCCAGTCCGGAATACATCGATGCCGAATTAGAAAAAATCAACGGTATTGGAAGTGATCTGTGCTATCCATCTGCGTTTATGGAATCTTGTCTCAACAAGGCAAAACGAACTTTCTATCGGGGCAATAATAACACTCGTACTTTGTCAAAAAATATTTTAGTACTTCCATTTTTCCAGGGCTTTTTAGGCATTGCTAATGTACTTAAACTTTTGGATATTAATGTAGTATTTTCATATAACAATATTGTGAAAAATATCGTAGTAAAAAATAGCCCTACCAATAATTCAGGCATTATCTATAAAATTGGTTGTAAACAATGTGATTCCTTTTACATAGGTCAGACGGGAAAGGATTTGCACACACGTATAAAACAGCATCAATATTCCGTTAGAACAGGACAGTCGTCCAGTGCCCTTTTTGTCAATTTGTCAGAGTTATCACACTGTATTGATTGGAATAATGCTTCAGTTTTATTTCACTCTAGCAACATTGTTAATAGAAATATTCTTGAGTCTGCCATTATCCAACTTACAAATAACTTCAACATAAGCAAAGGTCTTTTTCAACTCGATCCTGTTGTTTTGAATTCCTTCAGAAAAGATTTAGATAAGAAGGGTAGAACGCTAAATCTTTGGTAAACTTGTATGCCACTCTAATAACTTTTATTTTTCAATTTATTTTTATATACAAGATGGGTAGAGTGATAAAACCCGGGCAGATTTCCAGTATAAATTTGTATTTTTTTTATAACATTGGTTGGAAACAATTAATTTAATCTTGTGCTAAAAATCGGTAGTTTGATCTTGTGCTAAAAATCGATAGTGTTTCCTTACAAAGTTGTATGCCCCTCCACAATCTTTTAATTTTTAATAATTTTTTTTTAAATTTCATTTCTCCGTTTATTGTATATATATATATATATATATATATATATATATATATATATATATATATATAACTGCAATGACCACGCAGTATATAAATGAATAGAAACGACGTAAATAAGGAGCGTCTCTGCACACGGGGAAGAGAAATAACGAATAAATGAAAAATGAGGCCCTGGGTTCGATTCCCGGGCGGTTCGCCTCATTTTTCATTTATTCGTTATTTCTCTTCCCCGTGTGCAGAGACGCTCCTTATTTACGTCGTTTCTATTCATATATATATATATTTTTTTTTTTTCTGTAACCTATATATATGCTGTAACTCTTTATGTACTTCAATGTTCCTGAGGATGTCATTAGACGAAAGCGCTTGAGCACCATTCTGTTTCTTTTCCTTCGTGGTTTTATTCATCATAAATATTTTTCACGTCGTGTTACTTTTGTGAAATAATTTTCATATATATATATATATATATATATATATATATACAGAGTGTCCCAAAACAACGTATACATTTTTAAAAAACTTATAACAGGCGAACCCACTAACGGATTCAGATGATTTTTATTTCTTTTTATAGGTAAAATATACAACTTCGAAATAATAGATAGTTTAATTTGTTTTAAACACGTAAGTGTTCGAAATGTCGACCATTGACATCAATGCACCACTGCGCTCTTTGATTCACTGATTGGCAGACTTCAACAAAAATGTTTGTAGGGATATTTCTACACGCTTCTTCAACTGTGCTCTTTAGTTGTTCAAGCGATGTAGGTCTTCTACTGTATACTTCATTTTTCAAATGACCCCATAAAAAAAAGTCAAGTGGGTTCAAAT
>JAJOZX010000655.1:532500-540000 GCA_023014485.1 Bathynomus jamesi | reverse complement strand
TGGTCATTGGCATTGGTCATTGATTCATCATCAGAATCATCGAAGTCCAGGGTTTGAGGTGGGTCGGATATTGGAATTCCAGGACCATGGGGTACAGGTCTCATAGCAGAAGGAATGTCAGGGTATACAACAATGTGTTTATTCTTCTTGTTAACTCCTGAAAATAGAAACACAGAAACATGGATATAAAACTTGCATATGAAATAGAAGAAGCATTCAGACAGTGGCGGCTCGTGAGGGAAGGCTGCGGTCTGTAAGATATGAAATAGGTCGATGGAGTCTGTATATTTTCTTTCTTTTTCATTCATATTGTCCCTTCGGGGACAATATGAATGAAAAAGAAAGAAAATATACAATCATTGTATATGTAAATGTAACTTGTATAACAATATGTATGTGTAAATGTATTTTCTATAACAATATGTATATGTAAATGTATGATTACCATTATTGTGAATATTATGCTATATATGGTGAATATTACATTATGGTGAATATTATGCTATATATATGGTGAATATTACATTATGGTGAATATTATGTCAAGTTTCATACGAGGATTTCAAAATAATTAAGAAAAATAAATTTATAAGCCCACCTTGGAGGTTTGTCATGCAGAAATAGCAATCTGTCACGTGATCCTTTCCTTCTCTCCAAATCATGGGAATTCCAAAAGGCAAAGATTTCGCTCTGCCTTTGCTCCATCTTCTCAAATTTTCAATGCACGTCTTGCAGTACATATGAGGGGCGAAATTTTTGTCCTGGTCCCCTAGCTTAATTCCAAAGTATGCTCTATACATTGTCTTCACAAATTTAGTGATTTGGGACTGGTTATTTGGCATGGTAACCGTCCCACATATGTAGCAGAATCTATTGGGATCATTTTTACACGCTCTATTCGTTATGAAATATTTTATCTATATGCCTGAAAAGTAAAAAAGATATTATACAAGTGAAACAAGTGATGATAGATGTTACTGTTCCAATTCCGCTTTGACAAAATCACGAAAAATTCTATTTTACTTATGAGGCCATAGCCGGATAACCTGAGCTGATTGAGAAAAACGGATTGCAGATTCGAAATCAGCAGGAAAAACTCTATAAGAATCACTTACAAAACCCTTGACAGCAAAATTGATGCATACCAGTGATATATACAGCATTTGTTTTTTTTTCAGTCTCTTTGTGAGGAAAGTTTTGTTTTTGAAGTGCCCGCAAATATCCCCCCATTATCCCACGCAGCCACAGTCGAGAGGACCAATCAGTGAGAAGTATACAGCGTGCCACATCCCCCACCCTGGAGTAACGGAAAATTCTTTCCCTCACACAGCTTGAGTCATCCCCCACCCAATACCTCCCATAATACCCCCTTTTTGAGTCACTTCACCAACATGGAAATTAATGCATACTGCAACTCTGTGGTATCTGTAAAACTGCAACATGAGACAGAGGCGATGAGGTGCGATTTTTGTCAGCTACTTTTTGATTTTAAATGCCTAGAATGGGGAGATGAAAAAATCTCCCTTATAACGAACGCAAAGCAGTTTAATGGAAAAAATTTTTCTGCGAGAACTGCTTGACCGAATTAAACTCTTTTACGGTATTTAAAGCAGAAAGAGACTACGAGAAGAGAATGAAAGAGGAAAGTGGAAACAAAGAACAGTGGAAAACGGAAGAAACGGAGAAAGGCGAAATAGAAAGAATTCAAATACCGTCACAAAATGAGGCCGAAAACACACAGGCGACAAAGAGTGTAAAGACAACACACAGCATAAGGGCAACGAAGGACACAAACACAAATAGCACAAATAGGACAAGACAAGAGGGCAGTCAAGTAAACGAAGTAAAACTGTCCCCCAATAAGGAGCAAAAAACAAAAGCCAAGAGTAAATATGGGGAAGGAATTATATGCAGGTATTATATAAAAGATAATTGCAGATTTAAAAGAGGACAATGTATATATGAACATCCCCCAATATGCAATTTCTTCTATAATAATGGTCATTGTAAATTTGGAGACGGATGTAAATTCTACCACCCGGACATTTGCAGAACTTACGCAAAATACGGAACCTGCAAATTCGGGAATAAATGCTACTATCAACATCTCCCGACGGACTCAACGAACAAAGGAAAAAGTTTAAATGACAATAGGAATAAAAATAACAATAGGAACAACAATAGGAACACAATAAGCGAACAAGAAAATTTTTTCAACATCTCAGACACCTTACGAATGCTAAATGTCATCCACATGCAGTTGACACAGCTGGAAACCCCCGAGCCAAATCGCTACCGGGCAAGAAGCTACCAATACAAGTAGGAGGAAACGGATCTCTTTCGGAGGATCATAGAGCAACGAATCAAGCGATATCGAAGGAAAACGAACTTGAAATGCACAAGGGGCAACGAAAAACAGAGAACATAAAAATTGTCCTGGCTAATATTCAAGGAATAAGACCAAACCAATCACTCAATAAGGTTTCGTACCTGAAAGGATTTATGGACGAAACAAGGGCGGACATCGCATGCCTCACAGAAACTCATCTTAAAGATTGCCAAGGAAATTGTGAAAACTGCGAACATTGTATTGATAAGAAAGAGATAAATATAGAGGGCTTCAACTTACTAAGAGCGGATAGAACGACGAGACGGAAAGGTGGCTGTGCTATATATGTACAGGAAGGTCATATGACAGAGACGATAATAAGTAAATCAAACAGCTATGTGGAACTCCTAGCAGTGAAAATAGAAAAACTAAACTTGATAGTAATAGTCATCTATAGACCTCCAAGCACCCCAACCGAAAAATTCTCGGAGGCCATTGATGACATTAGAAAGCTAATAAAGGCCATAAACCCTCCATCCCCCAATATAATGATCTGCGGAGACTTTAACTTCCCATTTATAAAATACAAAAAGGGATAGGAAATATATATATTCACCAGGACAAGGGGGGCACAAGAGAAGATCAGGAACAAGCAAAAATGTTGATGGCTCTCACAAACGAGTTTATGCTGACACAGGAGATAACAGAAAATACCAGAAAAAATAACTGCCTGGATCTGGTATTCACGAATAACACGAACTTGATTGCTGATATAAAAATAACCCCAACCATTATCTCAGACCACAACTTAATCGAGATATCAACAAATATGATGGCAGCATTAGAAGACAATACACATATTGTGGAAAGAAGTAAATTCGGGGCCTTTAACTTAAACTCGAAGACTATAAATTGGGAAGCAATCAGATCGCACATGGCCCAAATAGAATGGAGAACAATTTTCGAGAATAAAACAACTGAAGAAATGCTAACAACTTGGAGGAAAAAACGCTGAGAATTTTAGAAAAATATGCTCCGAAATCACAGCCAAAAGGAAAGAGGAGCTGGCTAGAAAGGCAAAAGAGAAGACTATTCCGCAAAAGAAAGAGAGTGGAGGCGAAGTTAGGAAACTGCGGAGATAATGCAGGAAAATAATAAAAGAAAAACTGGAGGGTATCGATAGGGAAATACAAGCCCTGATTAAGGACCATACAGAGAGGGAAGAGGAAAAGGCGGTAGAAGCAATAAAGGAAAATCCAAAATACTTCTATAGCTATGCAAAAAGGAAAACAAAAACGCGCGCCGCTATTGGGCCCTTAAGGACGGGAAATAATGAACTAACCGACGATCCAAAAGAAATATCTGATACATTGAGAGCTCAATATGAATCAGTTTTCAGTACCCCAAAAAGTGACAAAGCGATACCTGACATAAATGCATTCTTTGAAGAGGAATTGCAAGGAGAGTATATAACAGACTTTGAGTTTACACCAGAAGATGTAGCGAGAGCTATAGACAAATGAAACTACATTCAGCTGCAGGTCCGGACAATTGGAACGCATTATTGATTAAAAACTGTAAAAATGAAATAGCTACACCTTTATACTGGATATGGAGAAGATCCCTAGACACTGGGGAAATACCGAGCATCTTGAAAAGAGCAAACATTGTCCCTATATATAAAGGAGGGGACAGATCTCAAGCAAAGAACTATAGACCAGTGTCATTGACGTCCCACCTCACCAAAGTATTTGAAAGAATAGTTAGAGAGAAAATTTATGATTTCCTGGAGACACGGGAAAGATTCAACGAAAATCAGCATGGATTCCGATCAGGTAGATCATGCCTATCACAACTAATAGAGCACTACAACAATATCCTAGATGCATTGGAAGGCAATGACAACTACGATGTTATATACACAGATTTTGCTAAAGCTTTCGATAAATGTGACCATGGTATAATAGCACATAAAATTAAAGACATGGGAATAACAGGCAAAGTGGGAAAATGGATCTACAACTTCCTTAGTGATCGTCTGCAGGTCGTCAAAATTCAAGGTATATCATCATCAGAATCGGAAGTACGCAGCTCAGTACCACAAGGGACAGTACTGGCCCCACTCCTGTTCATTATCATGCTAACAGACATAGACAGCGGAGTAAACAGCAATAGTATAGTAACATCCTTTGCAGACGATACAAAGATCAGCAGAAAAATCAGCGATGTACATGACGTGGAGGCCTTGCAGAGGGACACGAACAAAATATACAAATGGTCAGAAGACAACAACATGTCATTCAACGCCGAGAAATTTCAGCTCTTGAGATATGGTAGAAAAGAAGAACTTAAACAGACTGCATATTATGCTCCAGATAGACAGGAAATTCAGAGAAGCATGAAAGCGATTGATCTCGGGATAATAATGACAGATGATGCGAAATTCGAAACACAAAATCAGATAGCGATAAATAAAGCAAAAAGAGTCGCCGGACAGGTTCTAAGAACGTTCAAGAGAAGGGACAGGACAGTAATGATTCCCCTGCTAAAAACACTGATTATACCAAAACTTGAATACTGCTCAGTTTTGACGTCCCCATATAAAAAGGAAGAAACTAATAAACTAGAAGAAACGCAAAGGCATTTCACAGCCAAGATTGATGGCTGCAAAGAACTCAACTACTGGGAAAGACTACGTAAACTAAATCTGTACTCACTGGAAAGAAGAAGAGAGAGGTACATCATAATCTACATATGGAAAATGATCGAAAAACTGGTACCAAACCTAAAACTAAACCCAATTACCATTCAAACAACACTGGAAAATAGGAAAGGCAGAATGTGTAGTGTTCCCAAATTAAAGCACGACAAGGGACCTCCTCAACCCTGAAGGAAAATAGCTTGGTTGTCAGGGGGCCAAGACTTTTCAACCAGCTTCCTAAGGACCTCAGAAACGTAACGGGGGTCAAAGTTGAAGTCTTCAAGAAAAGACTGGATGCCTGGCTCAGGACAGTACCAGATGAGCCGGGCGTGCCTGGCTATGTACGGTGGAGAGCGCAAGAAAGCAACTCGCTCCTCCACCAGGCCAGACCTAGAGGCGGGGCCACCAGCTTGACCTCCGTGTGAAGAGAGACCAACACGAAACAACATAAGGTTCATAAGGTAAGGTATATATATATAATATATATATATATATATATATATATATATATATATATATATATATATATATATATATATATGATACACACGACCGTGCATGGAACAAGGAACTCTTCTGGGATAATTAAATCCACTATAGTCCGAATAAGTAATGGTAAATGACAAATACCATAGTTTTTCTTTTTCATGATGCTAGCCCGACGTGGGCAACGGGTCACTCGCAAAGAGGTCCATAAATATAGCTTCCCTCACCAGCTATCTGCAAAGCAAGGATAGCTATATTTATGGGACCTCTTTGCGAGTGACCCGTTGCCCACGTCGGGCTAGCATCGAAAAAGAAAAACTATGGTATTTGTCATTTACCTTTACTTATTCAGACTATAGTGGATTTAATTATCCCAGAAGAGTTCCTTGTTCCATGCACGGTCTGTGTGTATCATAAAAAACTCAGGGGACCATTCTGAGTTCATTCCCATATATATATATATATATATATATATATATATATATATATATATATATATATATATATATATATTATACACATATATATATATATATATATATATATTATTATATACATATATACACACATATATATGTATATGAAAATTATTTCACGAAAGTAACACGTGAAAAATATTTATGATGAATAAAACCACGAAGGAAAGGAAACACAGAATGGTGCTCAAACGCTTTCGTCTAATGACATCCTCAGGAACACTGAAGTACTAAAGGGTTACAGCCTATATATAGGTTACAGAAAAAAAAAACCTACATATATATATATATAATATATATTATATATATACAATAAACGGAGAGTTAAAAAAAATAAAAAATCATTAAACATTAAAGGATTGTGGGCGGAGCATACAAATTTGTAAGGAAAAAACTACCGATTTTTAGCACAAGATTAGCAGAAGATCAAATGAATTGTTTCCAACAGATGTTATAAAAAAAATATATATATATATATATATATTTTTTTTTTTATAACATCTGTTGGAAACAATTCATTTGATCTTCTGCTAATCTTGTGCTAAAAATCGGTAGTTTTTCCTTACAAATTTGTATGCTCCGCATACAAATTTATACTGGAAATCTGCCCGGGTTTTAGCACTTTGCCCTTCTTCTTTAGGTTCGATGTATATATAAAAAAAAAAAAAAAATACAAGTTATTTGAGTAGCATACAAGTTTACCAAAGATTTAGCGTTCTACCCTTCTTATCTAAATCTGTTCTGAAGGAATTCAAAACAACAGGATCGAGTTGAAAAAGACCTATGCTTATGTTGAAGTTATTTGTAAGTTGGATAATGGCAGACTCAAGAATATTTCTATTAACAATGTTGCTAGAGTTATACTGCGTGTTCTTTGCAGTTGAATGTATATAATGTTACGGCATGCGGGAGGTGCCCCCTTGGGGCATTGGTTTCTGCGAGTATGTAGAAGAATTACGGCATTTGGAAGAGTGAGGCCCATGGTGTAATGGTATCGCATCTGACCGGCAATCGGAAGATCCCGGGTTCGATTCCCGGGTGGTTACCTCATTTTTTCATTTGTTTCGTTCTCTCTCTCTCGTCTTGCGCGGAATATCTCCTATACAAGCGCGTTCTTTACGTTATTTATACTGCGTGTTCTTTGCAGTTGAATGTATATATATATATATATATATATATATATATATATATATATAAAATATATATATATATATATATATATATATATATGAATATATATATAATATATATATAGATATATATAGTATAGATATAATAGTATATATATATATATATGTATGTATATATATATATATATATAATATATTATATATATATATATATATATGTTAACCCCCCCTTTATGGCCCTGAGTCGGTTCGGATTCGACGGGGGGTTCTGGTTCGGAGGCAAGCAACGGATGTTTCTTCTTTATACTTTTCTATAATTCTTTCTAATTCTTTTCTCTCGCTTATTAATTCTTCTCTTTTTATAATTCTCTGATCTTT
>JAJOZX010000655.1:510000-525000 GCA_023014485.1 Bathynomus jamesi | reverse complement strand
AACTAATCTTTTAGAATTTTTCAAAAGCGTGGTTGACGTTTACGATAAACATCGGGCGGCTGATGTAGTGTATTTAGATTTTCAAAAAGCGTTTGACACCGTGCCGCACAAAAGACTCATTGAAAAAACTAAGGCTCATGGAATCAGAGGTGTAGTAATAAATTGGCTAGAAGAGTGGTTGCGAGGTAGGAAACAGAGGGTGGTCGTTGATGGAGCGGAGTCGTGTTGGGCAAATGTAGCGAGTGGCGTTCCTCAGGGTTCTGTATTGGGCACCTTGCTTTTTCTTATATATATTAACGATTTAGATGTCGGCCTAGTCAATACAGTTTCAAAGTTTGCGGATGACACGAAGCTGGGTGGTAGGGCGATTAATGACGAAGATAGAGGTAAAATCCACAAAGATCTGAATAAAATCGTTGATTGGTCAGTCACATGGCAAATGAGATTTAACGTCGATAACTGTAAAATTTTGCATATAAGTTCGGGTAACGGTAATTTTGCGTATAGTATGTCAGGGAAAGATTTAACAAGCGTAGAGCAGGAAAAAGATTTAGGAGTTATAGTCACTGGTGATTTAAAAGTAGCGAAACAAAGTACAGCAGCGGTCAATAAGGCGAACAAAGTGTTAGGTTTTATAGCTCGGAATTTTGAGTACAAATCGCACGATATTATAGTTCCTCTTTATAACTCATTAGTTAGACCCCATTTGGAGTACGCGGTCCAATTTTGGCATCGACATATGCGCAAATATACAGGGTGTCCCAGAATTAACTATCTATTTCAATGAAATCGGACAAATTTTTTAAAAACACACTTTTATTTATGTTTATCATGTTTAATATGTGTTAAAAATGTATACATTTCTAAATTTTTTCATAATTTTATTTTCATAATTTTTTCATTATCTGTTCCAATGAAAGACCGTCTGAAGTCATAGAATGGCAAAGAGACTCTCCAAAAGTTAACGTGTGGCTTGGACTGACCAAATCCAAAATTTATGGCCCATTCTTCTTTGCGGAAGCAACTGTAACAGGTCCCGTATACCTTGATATGCTTCAGCAGTTTCTCGAACCACAGCTTCTTGATGATGGCATTCTTGATAATGTTGTGTTTCAACAAGAAGCATTGATCTTTTGGCGATAAACCTTTGTTTTTATGAAACCTTATGCAAAGAAATCCAGGGGTGTCAAATCCGGAGAACGCTGAGGCCAAGGTCGAGGTCCTCCACGTCCAATCCACCGATTCGGAAGGCGTCTTTTGAGGTATTCTCGAACAATTAGAGCATAATGACATGGTGCTCCATCTTGTTGAAACACATTATCAAGAATGCCATCATCAAGAAGCTGTGGTTCGAGAAACTGCTGAAGCATATCAAGGTAGACGGTACCTGTTACAGTTGCCTCCGCAAAGAAGAATGGGCCATAAATTTTGGATTTGGTCATTCCAAGCCACACGTTAACTTTTGGAGTCTCTTTGCCATTCTATGACTTCAGACGGTCTTTCATTGGACCAGATAATGAAAAAATTATGAAAATAAAATTATGAAAAAATTTAGAAATTTATACATTTTTAACACATATTAAACATGATAAACATAAATAAAAGTGTGTTTTTAAAAAATTTGTCCGATTTCATTGAAATAGATAGTTAATTCTGGGACACCCTGTAGTATAAGTAAAATCGAAAGAGTTCAAAGACGAGCAACTAAGATGATTCCGTCGCTTAGGTCAAAGTCGTACGAGGATAGGCTTAAAGAGTTAAAATTGACTATACTCGAGACTAGGAGGCTAAGGGGTGATCTAATCCAGGTTTTCAAAATTATGAATGGGTTCGATAACGTAGATAGAGATAGCGTTTTCGAAATATCTCAATATAATAGGACTAGAAATAACGGGTGTAAGTTGACAAGTAGAAGTTCGAGACAGCAGTTGCCAAAACTTTTTTACGCATAGAATAGTAAATAGCTGGAATAGTTTGCCGTAGAAGTAATTAGTAGCACGTCTATAAACATGTTTAAAAATCGATTAGACGCATATTGATAGATTGGGTATAGTTTAAGGTAGTAAAATTAAGGGCTTTGTGGTGATAGATCCCACAGCTCAACACAAGTGTTGTGGGATATAGGGAGGCATCTTGGGTTAGGGGATACTCTCTGTCCTTACACACCCCATTTAAAGAGATTCCTCTGCCGAGCGGTGCCCCCCATAGTACTGTGAGGTATTGAAAAACTCATGATCTTCACTTGCCCCACAAACACCTTGAAATGGGAGACCCAAAATGGGTGCACACACATTTCTACATTACTGTACAGTAGGGTGGCCCACTTTTCAATTTTTTTTTAAAAGTATAGGTTATCGTAGTTTTTCCCATTATTTGGCACTATACTAGCACATTGGTACCATTTTTACAAAAATTGATCAATATTTAGGGGTCTCGCATCGACCTTGAAATTACGAGTTTTTTTTTTAAATGCGTACTTTTTAACTTTTTACTGAATCAAGATAAATCATTAAGTAGGGATGTTTTCTGAATCCTCTTGATGAGAGAAGTCGTTTGGTGTGCCTTCCAATGTCATACGACTAACGGTTTAAAAGTTGTGCCTGTATACAGGTAATACCAATGTGCTAGTATAGTGCCAAATAATGGGAAAAACCACGATCACCTATACTTTTCAAAAAAATCAGCAAATAGCAGACAAATAAGGAAGAAAGAAACAATAACTTAAACAATCACTTTTGCATTGTATTGACCACTATCACACGTCACTGGCTGCAACGTTGTCCCTCTGTGCTATGTCATCGTGGCGAGTGATGACTTCTTGAAGTCGCCGAGCTCTTTCCGGTTCTTTTCCACCACTTGCAGAAGATCCTGCAGCTGTGCCTCGTCCTTTGTGACCGTGTTCGCATAGTCTTGTATCAGTTGGACTCCTCTTTCAGCGACGTCATTGGTGACCTGGAGATTAGAGATCACATCCTTCAGACGACAAAAGTCCTCGTTCTCGTCCCACTTATCAGTTGGCAGGGTGAGCCACGAAGACCCATACATCTTCAGACCTGCAAATAAGAACCAGGAGGACTCGTCGATCAGGTCGGGGAGTAGCGTCATCTCGTCGACTGAGACGTTCTCGTATGTGAAGTCTTTGGGTACAGGGAGGTGGGACAGCTTCTCTGCCATCTGTTGCTTCACAGTGCCATCCACCTTGTTGCTGCATAGAGCGAAGATGACGGTCTGAGGCCTCAGATACCAGAAGTGCCGCCTCATCACTGCCAGTGACGCTTCTGCCACCTCGCGGTCCACTGCCCTATACCTCAGAAAACGCTGGTATAGTACCAGGTCATTCAACGGCGCATCAGCTGCTACAGGGGCCGCCAACCAAGCTGGTACGTACAGAAGAGCGATGAACACCACGATCCTGTGCAGTTTGTCGACCAGCTCGGCGTCGAGCTCCAGCTGCCTACTGAACATCAGCAGTTTTGTGTAGTAGATGACCTGAAACAGAATAGGCACCATTGTAAGTAAGACAGGTTTATTGTTACCAATTACTTTGTTTGCGTTATAATGAAATGTTTATCTTTGAATAACATTTAAACTTATCTCTAGATTATTTTTGTTTGAAAATACTAACTTTAGCCATCCATCTTGCGTGGTGGTAGGCTCCTGGGCGCATGAGGTGAATGCCACGGCGTGGTTGTGTCCCGAGTACCAGGAGCGTGATCTCTGCCACTTCCCGGTAATCGTCTCTGACGAAACCAGAAGCTGTGCTCAGGAAGCTGACCGCCGCGTCCCGGAGTTCTATTAGCCACGTACTCTCCGCCAGATTCTCGACCTGCAGCTTGCAGTAGGTCGAGAGATCGAGCTCGTCCCATCTTCAAAAATAATAAACAAGAAAATTGTGTGAGAAAACTCTGAAGTTCCGGTTTGGCTTGCTGTTTTATAAACTAGTGGAATATCATGTGTGTCCTAACTTTACCTTGCACAAAAAATGAACTAACCTTCTCTTCAACTGCTGAAACAAAGGATCAGTTGGTGCCGTAGTCCTTCCGAGCAGGGTGACGGCTACTGCCCCCACGATAAGCTCTAGGACGTGATGACGGCATCCCAGCTGGAGTAGCGGTCGCCCGAGCATGTTTTCCAGCCGGACAACTGCACCCTGCACCCTCCCCGTGTTGGTGGAAGTGGTGTCGAAGCAGAGTCCGATGACGCTCTCCTCACATCCCCAATCTTCGAGAGCATGTATGGTTGCCCGCGCCTGCGACAGTCCGGTGCCGTCAGCAACAGCTGGGACTGACAGCAACTTTCCTTCTGTGCAATGAGGAGCCCCGGAGATGAGAATTGCTTGGCGGTGCTCCGCCGTTCCAAGGAAGTTCTGAAACACATGCCATATATTTCAATTTCATGGTTGTAAAGTAACCTATTTTTGTTCACATTCAGTTCTCTTTTTAATTGACATTATGCTTCATGAATCTCATTACTAAATTGATAGCTATGAAAACTTAATCAACTGACCTTGACCATTTTGCCATCCCAGTGGACAACAGTGTGCCTCGGTGGCGTGAAGGAGTCCTTCACAGCCGTCGCCACTTCACGGCGATGTGACACTCTTCCCCGGCGAGCCGTTTCTTTCGAGATGCTGAACTGATTGAGGTCTGCTGGTGGATCCGCCGAACGTGTGATAGCAGCCACAATGCTTACTACCTATGTAGAGAATGGAAAGTGGAAAGGAAACTGTCAAGAATACATGTGGGTTACGGGACACTTTAAAACTGACGCTATCGATGAATACTATACACAATACGCACCTGATTATTGGACATGCGGAAACGATCAGCCACTTCCATGACAGCAGGTGCATTAAGGATGCGGCGAGGAAGATTGACAGACACACTTGGCTCTTTCGGCAGGGGGAACGCTAGTTCTGTCTCCGACTCTCCTGACATGCCAGTATCATCATTCTCCATGGCCTCATCTCCGGTTTCGTATGCACACTTTGAGGTTTGCGGCTCCTGGCGAGGACGTTTTTTCCTTCCTGTAGCTTTCTTTTTACAGCGAAAACTTTATCGTTCCCGCTCATCGTTGCCACCCGAGGACCACGTTGATCGAGGTAGAAGTCAATGTCTTCTTTCTTGTCCTTGTCGGACAGCAGTCGATTCTTCTTTATATCTTCGACAGCGTCAGATGCTCCGATATCCCACAGCTTGTCCACACTGTCCGAAAACTTCTGCCGTTTTCCTCCGGCGTCAGTTTCTCGTTTTCTGCTCTTTTGGAGTAAGTGCCACTCTTTCCACAATGCCTCTAGCTTCCGTTCGCATTTGAGCTTTGTGATTGTTTTAATGCGGGCCATGTTCCAAAACTTTAAGACGTTGTTTACGGTTTCTTTGAATGCGTCTTTCCTGTTAGCAGTGTACTGGATAACACTGAAGAAGTATTGCAAAACCTGCCGTGCTGTTGGCAATTTACTACCACTGATGGAGGACGACGGTTGGCCAACTAAAAAAATTTCCGAGGCCGATCTTAGAGAAGGTAGCGATGTTATTTTCGCCTTTCCTTTTGATGACTCTCTATTTGTAGCTTCAAGAGTTCTTCCAGTTATGGTTGCCATCGATTTGTCCATGACAAAGGATGAGGAACTCAGACAGAATTTCAAAATGTTATGATCTGCAAAAAAAGAAATAGGTTAGTGCATTTTCTAATTACCTATATACATTATACATTCCGCCCGGGTATGGTGACTCATTTTTTTGAAAAGTATAGGTGATCGTGGTTTTTCCCATTATTTGGCACTATACTAGCACATGGGTATTACCTGTATACAGGCACAACCTTTAAACCGTTAGTCGTATGACATTGGCAGGCACACCAAACGACTTCTCTCATTAAGAGGATTCAGAAAACATCCCTACTTAATGATTTATCTTGATTCAGTAAAAAGTTAAAAAGTGCGCATTTTTAAAAAAAAACTCGTAATTTCAAGGTCGATGCGAGACCCCTAAATATCGATCAATTTTTGTAAAAATGGTACCAATGTGCTAGTATAGTGACAAATAATGGGAAAAACCACGATCACCTACACTTTTCAAAAGAAATTGAAAAGTGGGCCACCCTACTGTACAGTCTTTACAGCCACACCTACACTTTTCCTCCTAAGTATATATATTGTAATGTATATGGTGGTAAATTTTGACTTGGTCCGCAATCGATATAGACCGTGACTTATTTTTGGTTGGCAAGGTACTAGTATTGATGGATACCGTAATGAAATTGACTGGATTCTTTGGATCTGATATATTTGCATGTCGGTTATAAATAGATATACAGTGTAACATATTTGTGGATAGTAGTCTATTATGACTTGATCCTCTGGATCCAGAGACTCTATCTTTAGTTTTAAATCGATAACACTAGGCAACAAAGATTTTGTTACAGAAGACCAAATAGGTGCTCCTAGCTAATTTCGGTATGCTGATTTCAAATCTATAATTAGATTTTTTCTATCACGTCTAGATTTTGTGTAAAATGCAAATCACTTTTAGTAAAATTTTCTACGTCCAGATTTTGGTTTTAATCGGCTTAATGCCAGTAATATGAAACTTGCTTTTCGAGGTTAAAGCAATTTTTTTTGCCAACTATATACAAATTCGAACAATTTTGATAAATAAAATTTATCCCGAGTTGGCAACACTGAGTCAAGAGCATAGTAACGGGCAATGGCCCAACGGTCAGTCGCTACGTGACAGTCAAGCAGAACGGTTGTTGAAGCTCTCTGCTGATGAGCAAGTGACAGGTTGTGGTGACTTGTGTGTTTTTATAGCATTTGTTTTGTACTACGGTGTGTATTTCTTTTTATTTTGCACATCGTAATAATTACTTTCTACGTTTTTTCAGATATTGTATGGTAATTCAAAATGGCATCAAATAGACGTGCTTGTGTAAATCACCCAGACAACTTCTGCTTTGTCTGTGGACAATATACACCTAAGCCACAACGTAGAAACATAACAACAAAGATTAAACTTGCCTACAAGTGTTATTTTGACTAAGTTAGGAGACCAACAGAGGGACTGGGCACCACATATTTGCTGTGCACAGTGCAATGCAATGTTAATAGCTTGGATGAATGGTAAAAGAAAAGCTATGCCGTTCTCAGTCCCCATGGTTTGGCGTGAGCCGAAAAATCACTTCAATGATTGTTATTTTTTTTGACAAAGATTGCTGGTTTCACAAAGAAAAACAAATCAAAGATCACGTACCCAAACTGCGAATCAGCAATGAAACCAGTATCACATGATGAAACAAATCCACCACCAGTTCCACCAGCAACGATAACAGACAGCAGTTCATCTGAAGATTCTGCTAGTGATATAGAAACAGGGAAAGATGGCATATATGTTCCAGATGCAAATATTTCCCCACATTTGTTAAGTCAAGCGGAGTTAAATGACTTAGTGCGCGATTTGGAATTACCAAAAGAAAAGGCAGAGTTGCTTGGTTCAAGACTTCAAGAATTTAATCTTCTCCAACCAAACACCAAAGTTTCCCATTTCCGCCATCGCCATTTGCAGTTTTCATCATTTTACTTACAGGAAGAAACGTTTGTTTCTGCCACGATATCAGTGGTCTGATGCAAGGGATTGGCTGTCGCTATGATCCAAAAGAATGGAGACTGTTCATTGACTCTAGTAAAGCTAGCCTTAAAGCTGTATTACTGCACAACGGCAATGAAAAACCCTCAATACCTGTAGCACATGCCACTGGCCTTAATGAGACTTATGAATCGATGAAACTGCTGCTAAGACTCATCAAATATAAGGACCACACATGGAATATTTGTGGCGACCTTAAAGTTGTATCATTACTTCTTGGGTTACAGTTGGGCTACACAAAGCATATGTGCTTTTTGTGTCTATGGAACAGCAGAGATGACAAGAACCACTACAAAAAACATGATTGGCCATCTAGAACTGAACATGTTGTTGGTAAATACAATGTGAAACACCCAGCACTTATTGACCCTCAGAAAGTACATCTTCCACCACTTCACATTAAACTTGGCCTTATGAAAAATTTCGTGAAGGGTATAGATCATCAAGGTAGTGGTTTCCAATATTTAAAGGATAAATTCAAAGGAATATTGACAGATGCTAAGCTAGAAGCTGGAGTTTTCACTGGACCACAGATCCGCAGTGTCATCCACGACTCATCGTTTCCATCTAACCTAAATGAGAATGAACTAGGAGCATGGACATCTTTCGTTGAAGTTGTCAAAAATTTTCTTGGAAACCACAAAGCTGAAAACCACCGTAAACTCGTAGAAAACATGCTTAAATCTTATGAAATAATGGGATGCAGAATGTCTTTGAAAATTCATTTTTTACATTCTCATCTTGACTTCTTCCCGGCCAACCTTGGGGCTGTAAGTGACGAGCATGGTGAGCGCTTCCACCAACAGATCTCAGTTATGGAAAACAGATACCAAGGTAATTTCAACCCAAATATGATGGGAGATTATTGTTGGTTCCTGCAGAAGGAGAGCTCGTCATCCTACAAGCGACAAAGGAAGAGGACACACCAAAGTTTCACTTAAGAACAGGAATTTGCCTTTCAGTAGTAACAACAAAATACTAATGCGCTTTGGGGGATGGTTGGGCGCAGGGGTGGTAACTCCACCAGCGGAATTCCGCTGTCTGTCTTAAGCCAGAATAAAGGAGGAAAGACATCCCTGTTCACTAATTATTTAAGTATGCTTAACATAAAACGTGGCACGGAAAAGTAGCTTAGACGGCTTTCGTAATAGAAGCGGGTGAGAAAAAAATGAAAAATAGGGGTTTTCGGTTACACAAAATCTGGACGTGATAGAGAAATTTTGATATCAGATCTGAAATCAGCATCAGCGCTTTAGTAGGAATCAGTAGTTCACGTGTCTGTAACAAAAAAAAGTTGAAATTTGTTGCCTAGTGTAATTAATTAATTAGTTTTAAATTAATAATTATTTAGTTTTGTAAAAATTGGTCGTTGCCAATGTACAGGCAGTTTTTACATAAATTTCTTATGTTCTTGTGGTTCGGAACCCACGTAAAATTGTAGGTCCCCTCCGCCACCACGGAGGACACACAATACACAATTACGAACACAGTTAGGTAGACCAGCCATGAGTGGATCCTAGGGTGTTTGTTGGTCTGAAACATTATAACATTATAACATATATATATATATATATATATATATATATATATATATATATATATATTTGAAGAAGAACTACAAGGGGAAAGTATAACGGATTTCGACTTTACGACGGATGATATTACACGAGCCATAGGGAAACTAAAAACACACTCAGCGCCAGGACCGGATAAATGGAATGCCACACTGATCAAAAACTGCAAGAATGCAATCGCTGAGCCCCTATACTTGATATGGAGACGATCATTAGACACGGGAGAAATACCGGGCATCCTGAAGAGCGCGAACATAGTCCCAATATATAAAGGAGGAGATCGATCCGAGGCCAAAAACTATAGGCCAGTGTCGCTTACATCTCATCTCACTAAAATATTTGAAAGAATAGTTAGACAGAAAATCTATGACGTTTTGGAAACTCAGAAAAAATTCAATGATAACCAACACGGGTTTCGGTCAGGCAGATCATGCCTATCACAACTAATGGAGCACTACAACAACATTATTGATTCACTTGAAAGTAATGAAAACTATGATGTACTATACACAGACTTTGCTAAAGCGTTCGACAAGTGTGACCACGGAATCATAATACATAAACTGAAATGTATGGGAATAACAGGAAAAGTAGGAAAATGGATATATAATTTCCTTAGTGAGCGGAGGCAAGTCGTTACAATACAAGGAGTATCTTCATCAGAATCAGAGTTCCTCAGCTCGGTACCACAAGGAACAGTATTAGCTCCACTACTCTTCATATCATGCTAACTGACATAGATGAGGACGTTACCAGAGACAGCACAGTAACATCCTTTGCGGATGACACAAAGATCAGTAGAAAAATAAGAAACCCAGAAGACATAGGATCTCTACAAACCGACATAAACAAAATCTACAAGTGGACTGAAGACAACAATATGAAGTTTAACACCGAGAAATTTCAGCTATTACGGTACGGAAAAAGAAGACCTATAGTCCATGGAATATTATACCCTAAATGGGCAGGAAATTCAGAGAAATTACAGAGCAAAAGATTTAGGGGTTTTAATGACAGATGATGCGAAATTTGAAACACAAAGTAAGATAGCAGTAAACAGAGCAAAGAGAATAACGGGTCAGATATTGAGAACCTTTAAACGAAGGGATAGGAATGTAATGATTCCTCTACTGAAAACCCTGATCATACCCAAATTGGAATACTGCTCGGTCCTAACATCCCCATATAAAAAAGAAGACATTAGACAGCTGGAGGGGATCCAAAGAAGCTTCACAGCCAAGATTAATGGGTGCAAAGAACTAAATTACTGGGAAAGGTTACGAGAACTAGACCTATATTCACTGGAAAGGAGAAGAGAGAGATACACCATTATTTACACTTGGAAAATAATGGAGGAACTAGTCCCTAATCTTGCTCTGAATCCCATAACTCCCCAAACAACGGTGGAAAGTAGAAGCGGTAGACTGTGTCGTATTCCCAAATTGAAGGCGAGACAGGGAACACCCTTAACCCTGAAAGAAAATAGTTTTATAGTGAGAGGACCAAAACTGTTTAATCAGTTGCCCAAAGACCTAAGAAACACGAAGGGAGATGCAGTGGAAATCTTCAAAAGAAGACTAGACGCCTTGCTCAGAACAATCCCCGATGAGCCGGGCGTACCTGGCTATGTGAGGTGGAGAGCACAAGAATCCAACTCACTACTTCACCAGGCCAACTCGAGAGGAGGGGCGACAAGCTTGACCTTCGCGAAATGAGAAATCATCGCGCGGAACCTTTGTAAGGTTGTAAGGTAAGATAAGGTATATATATAATATATATATATATATATATATATATATATATATATATATATATTTATATATTTATATATCAGGTCATCCCGTCATCCCATAAGTAATGTCTTTTTTTACCTTTATTTCCAAATGAAAATAAAACTGCATCAAAATAAATTTTAATCAATTTTATATTTTCCTTCACTTTCTATGACTCTCTGCCACCTCTCTACAAGCATTTCAATTCCATATTGATAAAATTCCTTCGGTTTAGAAGAAAAAAAACTCGGAGAGGGCAATGTTGATAGCTTCGAAACTTTGAAGTTCTTTCCCGTCAGGGTAGTTTTGAAGACTTCTGAATAGGTGGTAAGCTGATGGTGCAAGGTCTGGTGAATACGGAAGATGTGGAATTTTTTCCCAACCAAGCTGTTCAGTTTTGGCAGTGGTGATTTGAGCAGTATGAGGATGCGCGCTTTCCTATTGAAACACACCACCCTTGCGATTGGCCAAAGAAGGACGTTTTGTTTGCAATGCAACGCTCCGTCTTTGAAGTTGCTGACAGTAGACTTCGGCTGTAATGGTTTGATTGGGCTGCAACAGTTCAAAATAAACCACTCTTTGAATATCCCACTAAACGCACAACAAAACCTTCCTGGGGTGCAGATGTCCTCTTGGCTGTGGTGTAGCAGATTCCCCAGCACTAACTGACTGCAGACAGAGCTGGGCAATAAATACATTGAATGTATTTAAATACTAAATACTAAATACATGGGAGAAATGTATTTAAATACTAAATACTAAATACATTTTACGAATGTATTTAGATACTAAATACAAAATACATCAATTGTATTTAAATACATTTGTGTAAAAATGAAATGAATAATCAATATTCATTTTTACATAAGAACCAAAATCGCTTAACGCGAGTTTGGATAATAATTTTACTTGTGGCTTCCTATTTTTGTTCGTGTCAAAACCCTACGATCTACCATACCTATGGTTTAGTCGTATCCATTTTTATTTGTTATAGAAGTTATTAATTAATTATGATTGTCTTGCATCTCACCCTCGTCCCTAGATTATGCATACACATTGCATATAACAGGATTGGAACCCGTAGTTGTACTTCTTAGTCATTAATGCCCTCTCTTTGCCTCTAATTCGTTCTTGTAAATCTTCCTAATAATGATTTGTATTATACGTACAAAATTCAATAACTATGACGTCATAAAGTAACTTAATTCTCTTCACGTTTTCCATACCTTGAACACTGAATCACGAGTTTAGTATTTGGACATCTTCCGTATTGAATGTATGGTAAATTCTTTAATAATAATAATAATAATAATAATAATAAAAAGAAAAAAAACTTCATTCTCTATACATCATTATTTATGTTGTTTCCTACCTATTGTCTACTGATACCTATCAACCTATCAGTCCATATTTTACGCGCGTCTATATTACCCACACAACCTATTCTGTTACTTACATGTAAAATACGTCCACATGTATTTTTTTATTTTTTTATTTTAAGTGCGTTCACCCTCACAAGACATTCATTAGGCTTACAGTAGTTGAGTGGTCGAATTCGCGAATCACAGCAGAATTGAACGTTTCTAAGATAAACAACATCTTTCGCTCTGATCCAAATTCATAACATATTATGTTGTATATAAATTATCTTGTCATGTCTCATGTACTTGTGCTGTACTAATAACCATATATAATAACCATATATAATCTAACCATATAATCTAACCATATAATCTGACCATATAATCTAACAATATAATCTAACCATATAATCTAACCATATATATATATATATATAAACACTGTAAGAATGGTAACGACGTAATGTACTTCAATGAAACTATAATTGAATGTAATGACTTTATATATAATGTAAGAATGTACTTTAATAGAACTGTAAGGGACAATCATAAGCGAATGGGAAGTAATCCAAAATCGAAATCATAATTGTAATAAACCCAAACAAAAATGTACTCAGTCGTGAAATGATAATCGCCTTCAGAAATGAAGACGTGGCAAAAAAAAAAATAAGATTAGTTTTTATTTTTATTTATTTTTTTTAAATCTTTATTGGAATCTTTCAAACATCTGATCGTGTTTAAAAGGGGGGAAACTTAACCTCCAACTGCCGTTCCCCAACATTCAGGCTTATATATTATACATGTATTTGTAAAATGAGGACACTTCATTACGGCTCTCTGCTTTGGTCACTGCTAAGAGACTCCCCTTGTTAGCAGCCTCGCTGCGGGGAGGGGGCAGAGGCCCCTTGCCTCCTTAATATTTTTAGATTCCGGCCTGAGCTATGGTCGAAAGAGGTCGAACCTCTACCCCTGTAAAATTCAGACCACTACCTGTAAATTTTTAAGAAGAAAATTACAGTAAGAGAAACTTTTTATTTTCCCCCTCGAGTTGGGCTATCTTCAGAGGAATTTAGTCGTAAAGTAGAAGTATCAGAGTATTATTGAAAGAAAAGAATTAACAGAGTGTCGACCCCATAAAGCGAGAGAAAAGAATTAGAAAGTTATAGAAGAAAAGTATATAGAAGAAATATCCGTTGCTTGCCTCCCTAACCAGAACCCCCCGTCGAATCCGAACCGACTCAGGGCCATAAAAGGGGGGGTTAACATTTGTAAATACATTTTAAATACATGCAAATTTTAACATATGCATTCACTAATTCATGAGTAACAACAATATAAAATGCTTGATAAAGGATAAAGAAATAGTGCAATCTAATTTCCGATTATATATTTCCCTTTTTAGAACAAAACAAAAACAAAAGAACTTAGAACTTACGATGTTCAACCAGTGACATATTATACTCATTATATCATTGCAAAATGAGTAACAATTAATGAGTAGATGAGACAAACGTAAACATAAGACGTAAAAATAAACATAAGGCACCTTACGAATTCTCTTTTATTTCACGGTTGCTGCGGATCAAAACCAATCTTTCAAAAGTTTTGTCTGAAAGAGAGTTTCTTTTGGGAGTCAAAGTGATTCCCGCGAATGAGAATATTCGCTCTACCGGTGCCGAAGATGGTAATGTCGTGTTATAGCGGAGGAACAGTCTTTTTATGAGAGGATGTTTTCCCAAACTGTTGAAACATGAACCATGCTGTACTACACTGTCGACGCGTCGTACTGTGCTAGTACAGAACATGTATTAAACCAGTAAAAGTATTTACATTTTTATATTTTGAGTATTTAAATACATTGTATTTAAATACTCATTAAAGTATTTAAATACTATATTTAAATACATGAAAAACAATGTATTTATAAATACAGTTCTAAATACACAAATGTATTTAAATACATATTTAAATACAAATGTATTTAAATACTGCCAAGCTCTGACTGCAGATGACGCTTAACATTGTGATGAAACACCCAATTTTCATCCCCAGTAATGAGTCGATTCAGAAACGGTGCTTGAAGTTGCCGAAAATGCAATGAAGAGCAAATGTTCACGTAATCTCTACAGTTGTCTGGTGACAACGTATGGGGAACCCACTTCCCAAGTTTCGACACTTTTCCCAGCCGTTGCAGGTACGATGAACTGTAGAACCGGTCGAATTTAGTCGCTGGGCAAGTTCTTCAACAGTTACAGCAGGATTTTCTTCAAGTGTAGCTATCAGAAGGTCATCATTGAACTCAACAGGTTGGCTCGATCGCGCTTCATCAGTTAAGCTATAGCCACCAGACCTAAACTTCTGGAACCATCTTTGACATTTCCTTACATTTAAAGCTTCCTGGCCATAAATATCCTAAATATTTTTTGCGGCTGCAGTCGCGTTATTTCCTTTTCTAAACTCATAAAGCATTATATGCTTGGTGTGTTCCTCTGACACCTCCACCTTATCCGTAAGAGTGAAATAAACGAAGATTGTTAACACGATGAAACTTCACTTAGAGTGAGAAGTCACATGACTAAACACATCAAAATTCGAGTTTCCCACAAAATATACAGAGAAACATGTGCAAACACGACGCGAGTTTAGCAGTGCA
>JAJOZX010000655.1:500000-505000 GCA_023014485.1 Bathynomus jamesi | reverse complement strand
ATCTAACTTAATACGATAAATTAGAAAATTATCCACAAAAGGAAAAAGAGGAAATCATCAACTTTGCAGCAAGAAAAATCAATGAAGATCAACCTCGCGACCAGTGGTGGGCGCGGTACCAAAATTTGGGGGTGCGTTACGCGGTACTGCGGTACCTCAGCATGCCCAGTGCGTTACGCGGTACTGCGGTACTTTTTCAGGTCCCCCTGGTGCGTTCCGCGGTACTGCGGTACTGCGGTACTACACACAAGAACAACACAAGTAATAGCACATATTTTCAGAAATTGCATATCGGCGATTTCGCACCTGAACTTTCTGCCATAATGGCTAAAAATCGATCTTTGTCACAGAAATGTAACACACGTGCAACCGGCTCAAAAGCAAGCACTGCACTGAGGCGTTGTGATAGGATGGCAACGTAACATGTTCTGAACGAAAACTTAACGTGTCTAGAGTTAGGCTGATGCAACACACGCAGCATTCGTCTTACTGTACTCCTGTAATAAGGTTTACTTCAAAAAAAGTGTTAATTTTTTGAAAAGTCGTGTTTGTCGGTACCGCGGAAAGTACCGCGGGAAATTTGAATGCGGTAGCGGTACTGCTGTACTTTCAGCGATCCTTTGCGGTACTGCGTTATGCGGTACCGGTTTGGTAGTGCGGTAGTACCGCAGTACCGCAGTACCGCAAAAAATACCGCAAGTGCCCAGCTTTGCTCGCGACGATTACAGAGAGTTATTGGAACTGACAATCATCTTGCTTGGCGGTACTCCAACGACTGGAATAAAATTCAGGAAGCCTGGGGCTTATCATAGAGCCCGTTGGAGGGCGAAAGTCATTTATTCAATGAAAATCTTTATGTTCAAAAGTCAGTTCAAAATAACAGCAATAGAAGAAAGAAATCTAAAAGAAATTTGTTGGTTTTCTGTTTCAATTTATATTAAGCATTGGTTTTCAGCACCCTGCGCAGCAAGTGCTCCACGAAATGATCTGAGTCTCCTCAAGAATCTTCACAGCTACAAAAGCACAAATGAACAACTAGCAAATGCTGCTTTAGAAAAATTCAAGAATCATTTGTGGTATCTCTCAGAAGAGTTGATCGCATTGGCTTTCTTTGATGATAAAATCAGCTTTGACACCAAAAGAAAAATGAAGGAGGCTCTTACAAAATCTTCGGAGCCAGATCCTCCAAAGAAGACACAAATAGACATCAAAACTATTGACAATAAGCAGCTTGAAGATTTTGTAACTGCTAACACAAAGTCCTTCTTCAGTATACTCGGATTGTCTTCAACGTTCTTGAGCAAACCAGTAGAAGATTGGCTTCTCGATGAGAGTTATTGGGTTGCAAAGAACGTAGTGAATCACATGAAAGTTGTTAATGATATTGCTGAAAGAGGAGTGAAATTGATTGAAGATTATAACAAATTAATTACCAATGATGAACAACAGAAGCAATATCTACTGCAAGTTGTATCAAATTATCGGAAGAAGCTTCCGGACAAAACTAAGAAAACTCTCGTATCTTTGACGCAACAGTAAAATTTACGAGTATATCCATTCTATGTATCTATTGTAAATATCTATTGTATTGTATCTGTTTTATGAACAAATGGAAAAGAGGAAGGTGGTATGATAGGCCTCGTGGGGAACTTCCACTCAAAAAAAAAGTAACGTGACGCTTGCTGTACCTCCTGGGTGTCATGGAAATCAGCAAATTTTCAAATGGCGGGCGCGACCTCCAAATATTCGAATTTTGACCCGAAATTTCCCCAGGATCATTTTTCCACACCAAATTAAACCAATGAGAGGGTATCTCAAAAATTTGAAACAAAAACATTTTACTCCCCCACTTTTGCATCACCCTAATATATATATATATATATATATATATATATATATATATATATATATATATGTTATAATGTTTCAGACCAACAAAGACCCTAGGATCCACTCATGGCTGGTCTACCTAACTGTGTTCGTAATTGTGTATTGTGTATGTCCTCCGTGGTGGCGGAGGGGACCTACAATTTTACGTGGGTTCCGAACCACAAGAACATAAGAAATTTATGTAAAACTGCCTGTACATTGGCAACGACCAATTTTTACAAAAAACTAATAATTATCGATTTAAAACTAAATATAGAATCTCTGGATCCAGAGGATCAAGTCATAATAGACTACTATCCAAAATATGTTACACTCTATATCTATTTATAACCGACATGCAAATATATCAGATCCAAAGAATCCATTTCATTACGGTATCCATCAATACTTACCTTGCCAACGAAAAATAAGTCACGGTCCATATCGATTGCGGACCAAGTCAAAATTTACAACCATATACATTACAATATATATACTTAGGAGGAAAGTGTGGCTGTAAAGACTGTACAGTAATGTAGAAATGTGTGTGCACCCATTTTGGGTCTCCCATTTAAAGGTGTTTGTGGGGCAAGTGAAGATCATGAGTTTTTCAATACCTCACAGTACTATGGGGGGCACCGCTCGGCAGAGGAATCTCTTTAAATGGGGTGTGTAAGGACAGAGAGTATCCCCTAACCCAAGATGCTGCCTCCCTATATCCCACAACACTTGTGTTGAGCTGTGGGATCTATCCCACAAAGCCTTAATTTTACTACCTTAAACTATACCCAATCTATCAACATATGCGTCTAATCGATTTTTAAACATGTTTATAGACGTGCTACTAATTACTTCTACCGGCAAACTATTCCAGCTATTTACTATTCTATGCGTAAAAAAGTTTTTCGCAACTGCTGTCTCGAACCTTCTACTTGTCAACTTACACCCGTTATTTCTAGTCCTATTATATTGAGATATTTCGAAAAAGCTATCTCTATCTACGTTATCGAACCCATTCATAATTTTGAAAACCTGGATTAGATCACCCCTTAGCCTCCTAGTCTCGAGTGTTGTCAATTTTAACTCCTTAAGCCTATCCTCGTACGACTTTGACCTAAGCGACGGAATCATCTTAGTTGCTCGTCTTTGAACTCTTTCGATTTTGTCTATATCTTTGCGCATATGCGGATTCCAAAATTGGACCGCGTACTCCAAATGGGGTCTAACTAATGATTTATAAAGAGGAACTATAATATCGCGCGATTTGTACTCAAAATTTCGAGCTATAAAACCTAACACTTTGTTCGCCTTATTGACCGCTGCTGTACTTTGTTTCGCTACTTTTAAATCACCAGTGACTATAACTCCTAAATCTTTTTCCTGCTCTACGCTTGTTAAATCTTTCCCTGACATACTATACGCAAAATTACCGTTACGCGAACCTATATGCAAAATTTTGCACTTATCAACGTTAAATCTCATTTGCCATGTGACTGACCAATCAACGATTTTATTCAGATCTTCCTGATTTTACCTCTATCTTCGTCATTAATCGCCCTACCACCCAGCTTCGTGTCATCCGCAAACTTTGAAACTGTACTGACTAGGCCGACATCTAAATCGTTAATATATATAAGAAAAAGCAAGGGGCCCAATACAGAACCCTGAGGAACGCCACTCGCTACATTAGCCCAACACGACTCCGCTCCATCAACGACCACCCTCTGTTTCCTACCTCGCAACCACTCTCTAGCCAATTTATTACTACACCCCTGATTCCATGAGCCTTAGTTTTTTCAATGAGTCTTTTGTGCGGCACGGTGTCAAACGCTTTTTGAAAATCTAAATACACTACATCAACCGCCCGATGTCTATCGTAAACGTCAACCACGCTTTGGAAAAATTCTAAAAGATTAGTTAAGCAAGATTTGTTTCGCCTAAAACCGTGCTGCGTATTTCTAACTAGTTTATGCAATTCTAAGTGTTCGACTATACGATCCCTAATTATTGATTCCAGTAGCTTACCTACAACAGACGTTAAACTGATTGGCCTATAATTTCCCGCCGCACCTTTATCGCCTTTCTTAAAGATAGGTGTTACGTTTGCTAACTTGAAATTATCTGGTACGCACCCCTCAGAAATAGACGCATTAAAAATCTTTGTTAGCGGCACAACAATGCTATCTTTTAATTCTTTTAGTTGTATGGGATATATGGAATCCGGCCCGGTGATTTACGCGTTTTCATTTTATCAATATAGCGCATTACTCCCTTCACTAACCACATATTATCCAAAATATTACCATTATCAAAAGGTATTATGTCTATGACCGTAGGGATATTCGTTACATCTTCTATAGTAAAAACTGACGTAAAAAATTCGTTTAGCAAGGTAGCCATTTCCTTGTTTTCAGAAACTAGATCTCCGTTTACATTTTTCAAAGGCCCCAGACACTTTTTACTGGATTTCTATTATTGACGTATTGAAAGAATCGCTTGGGGTTTTCTTTACCGTCACGAGCTATGGAGATTTCAAATTCGCGCTTGGACTTTTTTATTACACTTTTCGCTTCACGCCTTAGAGATATGTAGTTGTTTCGTAACAACAAATTGTCTTTATCGCACTTATATCCTATAAGCCCTATCTCTACTCTTTATAATGTCTCCTACTCTAGAAGTAAACCACAAGGGCTTGTTGTTTACTTTCGCACGCTTAATTTTGTACGGTACACATTCCTCATTTATAGTCCTAAATACCGTTTCGAACGATTCCCACATTAGTTTTGCGTTGGAGTTCCCCATTACGTTTTCCCAATTGACGTGTGAAATTTATTTCGAAATTTACTAAAGTCTGCGTGCTGGAAGTTAGGAATTTTAGTCGAGTTAGTTGGTTTCGAGTGACTTACTGAGAGGACAAACTCTACCATATTGTGATCGCTATTGCTTAACGGTTCTATTACTTGAAGATCAGTAATTAGCCTATCATCCGTAGTTATTACTAAATCTAAAATACTGTCCAACCTCGTAGGTTCCCCAACCTTTTGAATAAGAAAGCTATCCTCGAGAAAATTAACTAAACGATTACCTTCCGCGTCTCCCTGCATTGTATCGTAATTCACGTTGGCGCAATT
>JAJOZX010000655.1:380000-495000 GCA_023014485.1 Bathynomus jamesi | reverse complement strand
AGGACAGCTAATGTCTCAAATATCATGCTAGTTTAACTATGCATGCTTGTGGTTATTGTAGGACCTGCGGGGGAGCTTTCCACATTAAAAAAAAGCAATGCGCCTTGTACTGTACCCCCTGGGTGGTGTGGAAAAATTTGACAATTTGAGTCGTTCTGTCAATTTTTAATTGCTGGTAGCAACCCCTAAAAATTTAAAATTTGCAAACATATTTTAGGATAGTTGTTTTTATGCTGAAATGAACCATTTAAAGGGTTGAACACATTAAATATAAAAAAATTTTTTTTACCCACATATTTGAATCACCCTAATATATATAATATTATATATATATATATATATATCTATATATATATATATATTATATATATATGTATATATATATATAATATACACTATATATATATAATAATTAATATTATATATACATATAAAAATATATATATATTATTATATATACATAATATATATATATATATATATATATATATATATATATATTATATATATATATTGTATATATATACATATAAAATATATATATATATATAATATTATATATATACATTAAAATATATATATATTATATATATATATGCATATAAAATTATATTATATTATATATATATATATATATATTATTATATATATATGCATATAAAATATATATATATATATATATATATATATATATATATATATATATATATATATATATAATATATACGTTCGATTTTTTCACAATTTTCTCAACCGGGGTGTCAGGAAATGATTGCCCCCTACTGTAGACGAAAAACTAGAAGAGATAGATAAAAACCGGCGAGACCACTTGAAAGAGCGTTGAAATCTGAATAAAAACCATTATATTCTATTCCTGTGATTTTAATTCTTACCATTTTTTCCCCCACAGAAACCATGGCATCATCTATTTTGAACGATTCAGAGAAAAAGCGAGTTCTTGACCGCATTCGAGCTGTCACATTTCGTGAAGCAAAGGAAGCTGGTGCAACTTTCAACTCGACACTGGGTGGCTGAGAGATTAAAAAGATCAGAAGACTTTGTCAAAAGGAATTGGAATAAGAATCCTGAAGATTGTGAAACAGAATTTCGAGGAGGAAGACCGGAGAAATTATCTCAAGAATCGAAAGACATTGTGCTTGCTGCATCACGGCGCCGAAAGAAGAACTGCTCTGAGGTAGCGAAAGAGATACTTATCAGTCGTGGTAAGATAGTCAATCGCAACTTGTGCATCAATTTCGAGTTCGCCAAGGCTTGAGTGCTTGGCATGAAATAGCTAAGCCACGGAAGAGTGATCTTAATATTGAAGATCGGCTATGGTTTTGTGATTATCTTGAGGAATGGACGGAAGACGATTTCCTTCACTTGGTTGTCAGCGATGAATTCTTCGTTTATGTCTCCAGAAAACCAAATTTTCAGAATGATCGGGTTTGGGCAACAACTCCTGATGAAGTCCCAGATGACCAGAAGTATCGAGAAATAGTAAAAAATCCAGCATGTGTGGGTGTTTTCATTATGTTCTCTATTCGAAAGCTCATCTGGGTTATCAAACCAAGAGGAACCAGTTGGGATGGGCCTTATTTTCGAAATGTAATTTTAGCCCAACATGTAATTCCGTTTTTGAAAGACCCCGAGTGTGTTTTGGATGTTGAACAGGCAACCTTTCTTCACGACAAAGCCCCCTGTATGAAAGCACTTGCGACTCAACAACTGCTTAAGGAGAATAACATTGATTTTTTCGGAAATAATGAATGGCCTGGCAATTCTCCCGATCTTAATGTCTGTGAACATGTCGGATCCACCATGAAGGATCGGGTGGAGTCCTTAATGCTGGAACAACCCATTCAGAATCGGTATTCAACAGAAATTATGACTGCAAAGATCAACGAAGTCCTTGAAGAAATGAGTCATGATACCGATCTCTTTGAGACACTTCTGGGATCATACCCCCGTCGATTAATGGCCGTCAGAGCTGCAAATGGGGGCAACACCCGATATTAAAACAAGTGTTTTTTATTCAAAATTAAACGCTCTTTCGCGTGGTTTTGTCTGTTTTTTTCTATTCCTTTCAGTTTCTTCTTTACAGGGGGGGCAATCATTTCCTGACACCCTTATATATATATATACACATTCGTGATCAGTCTTTGCTCATTCGTCTTTCCTTGTGAACAGACGTGTTTTATCGAGTGTCCTGTTACCAAGTGAATAAGTGGTTTTCGTTCAAGTGTCTTTAAAAAAAAAAAAAAGTGTTTGGTGCATTCTTAACTAAATTACTTCGTGTTACTAATCATTCATTAACGAATATATTTCATTTATTGAATTTATTCATTACTATATTACTTGACTAAACCAAGGCTATTGCCTTGTTTGTTCCCGTATCTATTACTACACGAGGTTTCATAAAGTTGAAATTCCCTTGGTTTGCCTTTGTTGTTTTTCAAATCTATCAGAAACGTGGTTTCTTAAGGTTCATTTTTCCTTCACACACTACATGACCTCCAGAATGGTCATTTATTGTGGGGAAAAAGGGATTAAGTCGGTAAACAGCGGACAGATAAGTTTCATTTAATACTTTTTCTTTAACATATCTTTCTTCGGTAGCTTAATTATACTGTATATTCATTTAGCATAAAATTGTGTTACTAGAACCTGTTTCTGCGTTTCAAGAACAATTTTGCGGGTTTTCGCAGGTGACGGCACAATAAGCACGCGGTAGACCTACGTTGTAATTTATTAATTTCCAAACACTTGTGTTTTTTTTTTTTAACTAATTAAAAGCAAGGCACCCCTGTCAAGTACTTGCAGTCGCTGTGAAGGGAAATTTGCCGCTTAAGCGTTTACAATGGCTGATAATAATGAACAGTTAGTTTGCAGGTGGTGCTCAAGCATGGAAGTCCTGAGGAACGAATTAGAACGTGAGAGGGAGGCCAGGGTGAGGCTTCAAGAAAGCGTGATGCTTCTCACGGCAAAATTGGAATCCCTTGAGACTCCAGTTACGACCCCTCCTGCCTCAGTTTCTACTAATAATATAAATAGTATTAATAGCCCTCTCTCTTCCCCTAGTTCCCAACCCTTCGTTCGAGTGCGTAATGGAGCCCCATTTAGAAAACCTAAGACTTGTCTACCAGTAATAACAAGCAATAAGTTTTCTGTTTTAGGTTTCGATGATGCTGATGAACCGGAAATACGACTCGTTGGCGATTCCATTGTTCGAGGGCAGCTCGAGGAATTCTGTGCGAGAAACCCTCGTCGTAGGCGCCGTTACTGCTACCCTGGTGCAAGGGTGGAGGATATAACTAATAGTGTTGACCATTTTACAGACGGTACCGCCGAGGACACAACGTATGTTATTCATGTCGGTACTAATAACGTTTTAAATTCTAGATCGGAAGAACTGCTGGCTAGGTACATCGACTTACTAGAGCGACTAAAGGAGAAAACTAATAAGATTGTCTTAACAGGTATACTTCCTCGAATTATTCAACATAACGATTTCTACAGCAAGGTGACCTATATTAACAATAACCTAAAGTCTCTTTGCCAACAGGAAGGAGTGCATTTTGCGAATTTTTGGAACAGATTCTACGGCAGGAGGGACTTGTTCCTCGAAGATGGACTTCATCTTAATGACGTTGGAGCTGCGCGTTTAGGAAGACTATTTCATAATACTGTCTCTTCTTTTCAGGCTGCCGTAACTCGCACAGTCACAGCGTAAATTCTACAAATTTCCCCTGCGCTCGCGAAGGTGTCGTAGTTAAAAAAAATTTGAAGGTTCTATCCCTAAATGCTCGTAGCCTGCGAAATAAAATAAACGAATTTTTTTCTGTAATTGCTTGTAAAGACTATGATGTAATTGCGATAAGTGAATCGTGGCTTAGCACTGAAACACGTGACTTTGTAGGGGAGTATCAAATTAAAGGTTATAGACTTTTTGTAAAAAACAGAATAGGTAGGCGAGGAGGCGGTGTTATGTTGTATATCAAAGATAATATTGCGAACGTTATAGAAGTAAAGCACTCAATTCCAGAACCGATAGATTCGACTATAGCAGAACTTAAATTGAACGATTTCAAACTTGTTGTTGCGGTTATATATAGGCCCCCTAATCAAACAGCTGATACGGACGAAGCGTTATATCGTGAACTAAAGAGAATAATCGGTAGTGAGCAGGCTTTAGTTATGGGTGACTTTAATTGCGCCAACGTGAATTACGATACAATGCAGGGAGACGCAGAAGGTAATCGTTTAGTTAATTTTCTCGAGGATAGCTTTCTTATTCAAAAGGTTGGGGAACCTACGAGGTTGGACAGTATTTTAGATTTAGTAATAACTACGGATGATAGACTAACTACTGATCTTCAAATAATAGAACCGTTGGGCAATAGCGATCACAATATGGTAGAGTTTGTCCTCTCAGTAAGTCACTCGAAACCAACTAACTCGACTAAAATTCCTAACTTCCAGCACGCAGACTTTAGTAAATTTCGAAATAAATTTTCACACGTCAATTGGGAAAACGTAATGGGGAACTCAAACGCAAAACTAATGTGGGAATCGTACGAAACGGAATTTAGGACTATAAATGAGAAATGTGTACCGTACAAAATTAAGCGTGCGAAAGTAAACAACAAGCCCTTGTGGTTAACTTCTAGAGTAGGTGACATTATAAAGAGTAGAGATAGGGCTTATAGGCTATATAAGTGCGATAAAGATAATCTGTTGTTTCTAAACAACTACATATCTCTGAGGCGTGAAGCGAAAAGTGTAATAAAAAAGTCCAAGCGCGAATTTGAAATCTCCATAGCTCGTGACGGTAAAGAAAACCCCAAGCGATTCTTTCAATACGTCAATAATAGAAATCCAGTAAAAAGTGTCTTGGGGCTTTTGAAAAATATAAACGGAGATCTAGTTTCTGAAAACAAGGAAATGGCTACCTTTCTAAATGAATTTTTTACGTCAGTTTTTACTATAGAAGATCTAACGAATATCCCTACGGTCATAGACATGATACCTTTTGATAATGATAATATTTTGGATAATATCGTGGTTATTGAAGGGGAAGTAATGCGCTATATTGATAAAATGAAAACGCGTAAATCACTGGGCCGGATTCCATATATCCCATACAACTAAAAGAATTAAAAGATAGCATTGTTGTGCCGCTAACAAAGATTTTTAATGCATCTATTTCTGAGGGTGCGTACCAGATAATTTCAAGTTAGCAAATAACACTATCTTTAAGAAAGGCGATAAAGGTGCGCGGGAAATTATAGGCCAATCAGTTTAACGTCTGTTGTAGGTAAGCTACTGGAATCAATAATTAGGGATCGTATAGTCGAACACTTAGAAGTGCATAATCTAGTTAGAAATACGCAGCACGTTTTAGGCAAACAAATCTTGCTTAACTAATCTTTTAGAATTTTTCCAAAGCGTGGTTGACGTTTACGATAGACATCGGGCGGTTGATGTAGTGTATTTAGATTTTCAAAAAGCGTTTGACACCGTGCCGCACAAAAGACTCATTGAAAAAACTAAGGGTCATGGAATCAGTGGTGTAGTAATAAATTGGCTAGAAGAATGGTTGCGAGGTAGGAAACAGAGGGTGGTCGTTGATGGAGCGGAGTCGTGTTGGGCTAATGTAGCGAGTGGCGTTCCTCAGGGTTCTGTATTGGGCCCCTTGCTTTTTCTTATATATATTAACGATTTAGATGTCGGCCTAGTCAGTACAGTTTTACAGTTTGCGGATGACACGAAGCTGGGTGGTAGGGCGATTAATGACGAAGACAGAGGTAAAATCCAGGAAGATCTGAATAAAATCGTTGATTGGTCAGTCACATGGCAAATGAGATTTAACGTTGGTAAGTGCAAAATTTTGCGTATAGATTCGCGCCAGTGGTGGATTTAAGGTGTGCGGGGCCCTAGGCCGGTTGGAGTGCGGGGCCCCAAACTACGCAAAGCTAGCTTAATTAACTGAAATGAAGATTTACACCCCCATCCCCCAGTGGTGACCTTACGGGGCCCTCAAATCAATGGGCGAGCGAAGCGTTAAAATAAATTTACTTTTTAAACAATATTCAATTTATTGATAATTAATTAGCCAAATGACCATTTCATAGTTGAACATTACACATTTGTTTTTTTTGAAGCTTAACAATAAAAAATAACTATAATAATACACCATTAACAAAAAATAACTATAATAATACACCATTAACTAAAGAGAATACCACTTGACTGACATGCAAATGATGCAATGAGTGGGTTTTGTTTATTGCAGGCAATTTGTACGGTACACTTAACTATTTCTCAGTCAAAAAAGATTTTTTTCTAGCCTTCCTTACTTGCAAACTGTTTGATGACATCAGTAAATCAAGCACCCTTAATTTCTCATGCTCAATGCTCAACAGGGTGAGTGAAGACAAACGGTCCTGCCCCATGGTGTTTCTTAGATAATTCTTGACTAGTTTCATCTTGGAGAATGATCGCTCCCCAGTGCAGTTTGTGACAAACATGCAGAGATAGAGTCGTAATACAATTTCAACATTAACAAATGTTTCTACCATGTCATGTCTGTGAATTATCTCATACATTTCTAGTTCAGGACTTTTTGCAGCCTTTGCACCACCTGATGAAGGAGCACTTTCAGGTGAATCTCTTGGAATGGATTTCATAAGGTGTGCAAACTGCAAAAGCTCCGACTCCAATCCAGCCTCCAAGTCCTTAGGATATGAAGACACAAGCTTTTCAGCAGATGCTTTAAGCTCAGTGTTCGTTTTGTTTGAGATTTCTGATAAAAACCCAAATTTCTCTCGAAGGTCGCTGTAAGCAGCAATGCGTTGTTGTAGGGCAGCACAGAGCTTGTCAATGATGGGCAAGAATGCAGTCACTCTAAACTTGTCTCTCCCTGTCAGCATAACATCCTCCGCGGAATCTAGTTCATCGTGGTGACGCTTGCGCTTCCTAATACGCTGCGTGTCGGCGTAGTATGCATCATTACTCGTCACATCACAGGGATCACACTTAGCCATAGCTTTTGCTTCAAAGTCATCGAACTGGGATCTCAGGTCTTTAGCAAATTGTAAAAGAGACTCTAGCAGTGTGACAGCTGTGTTGAGGGAGAGCCCAGATTTTTGCAGCTGGATACTGCTACTCTGAAACCTTACCAATACTGTATCCCAAACTTCAAGAAGAATCACTGTTTCAAGTTTTTTCAAACCTTTGAGAAGACCACTTGCTTCAGCTCTTGTTTCAGCTGGCTGATTCTGATCTGAGAATAACTCTTCCAGAACAATGATGTTTTCTTTGTGTGCTCTACTGAGAGCAGCTACAGCATCTGCTCGTGCTGACCAACGAGTGTCTGAAAGTATTTTATCAACTTTCAACTTCTTATCTTTATTAGTCTCTAGTACCTCACGGTGTCTCCTCCAACGATAAGTAGATGCAACAAGAAAGGAGTACATATTTTGTACCAGAGCAAACAATGACACTGCAGCAGGACAGCTTTCTGCAGCACACTTAGCCACCAAGTTTAAGGAATGAGCCATACATGGTATGTACTCAGCTTCACTACACTCATTCTTGATTATCTGTTGGGTCCCCAGATATTTACCAGACATGTTGCTGGCATTGTCATAGGACTGTCCTCGGCAGTCGATAACTGGAATGTTCTTCTCTTTAAGAAAATCAAGAACAGTTGTAGCAATATCTCTGCCAGTGTGGCTTAGCATGGGAATAAACTGCAAAAACCTTTCAACTGGACCTGTAGTAGGCAGTACATAGCGGATTGTAAAAGTAAGTTGATCCATGTGTGAAATATCAGGTGTGGAGTCAACAGAAATTGAGAAGTACTTTGCTGTTTTTACTTCATCTGTTATTGAGGACATAACCTTTTCTGCCATTATTCCAATGACTTCCTCAGAAATGACATGGGACAAGTAGGAAGTATGACCACTACCTTTGTTTGCGTGTTTCTTGATATGTGCTGCCAAGAAACTGTCGTATGTGCTCAGCAGCTCTAGAATCCCAAGATAGTTTCCATTGTGTACTGATCCAATTACTTCATCTTTACCTCGAATGGCTAGCCCGCGTTCGCAAAGTAGCTTTAAAACATCTACACACCTCCTCAATACTGCTTGCCAGTACTCGCATTCACTTTCATATTGTTGTACTAGATTAGAGTCAATACGGGCACCCGCAGTCTTTCGATATATCATTTCGACCATACTTTTCCTGTGCTGATCTGACCTACTGTGAGATTCTATGACATACCTAGCGTTCTTCCAACCATTGAAGCCAGTTGTGAATGAGCTTTCCACCTTTGACATAAGCTTGCAAGCAAAACAATACACTTTACCAGTTGTTTTAGAGTAACAGAGCCATTTAAGATTAATTTCTTGGCCAGATAATGAATGAGTTCGAGTGAATAATGTCTTTGTACAATGACGGGTTCTGTTTAGCTCTTTCACAGCTGACTCTTTGAAGTCACCATCACAGTGTCGACATTCTGCGCTTCCCTTTTTCAACCAATAGTCACACACATTTTCAGTAATTATTTTAGGCCATAATCCAAGATCCGTTTCAAATCCTTGTTCAGTACCGGTATTCATAACTTTCACTTCCTCTTGTGTCTCCTCACTGTCACTGTGTTCAGGTTCAATTGCGCTAACTACACTAGGTTCAGTACTAGTTGTGGCTTCTCCAGTTGTTTCAGGCGTAATTGGTGTCTCTACTGATTCAGATTCAGTTTGACCGGATTCAGTTTGAGTTTGTGATTTTGCAGATTCAGATACTGTTGGATATGTCAACCATTGAGTTATTTTTGGTAGTTTTTTTACTCTTTGGTTTACGTCTGCCTTTTCTTGTCGTTTAACAGAGCCAGCTTTATACTTCCTCCCTTGATCACGATCACGACTTGTTGATTTCTCCATTGTGCCTCAGTGCAGCCTCACTGCCTTATCCTGAAACATAAAAACATAAAAAACAAACTATTTACACTTGACCCTCGGTTTAGTATTAATTAATACAGTTTAATTAATTAATTAAATACAGACACTAAACAGTTGTTCGGGTGAAAAAGTCGCTTTATGGGAAAAGTCGCCAGCCCCCACCAGTGGCGACTTTTTCCTTAAATATGTATAAAATGTATTTATTATGAAATCTAAGCTAAACTGACCTAACCTAGCCTAAGTACGTTTCATATAAAAAAATTAATTACATTCAGTACATTAATTTAACATTTTTCAACTTATTTATGTTATTATAAAGCTGACTAAAACTCCCCCATCCCCATTTATTGACTGGCGACTTTTTCGAGATACGACTTTTACCATTACTTACCACTAAACACACTCACATGTGCACTCCACAGCGGCCTGAATAGAACTAAACTCCCGCCAGCAAAGAGAGTGATACCATAATTATCACTAATCATTAATCAATTGTATTATTTATAGTGGAATCCAACATTATAATTATATGTGAGGGCGCGGGGCCCTCACAGGCGCGGGGCCGTAGGCCATGGCCTACTCGGCCCCCCCCTAAATCCGCCACTGATTCGCGCAACTGTAATTTTGCGTATAGTATGTCAGGGAAAGATTTAACAAGCGTAGAGCAGGAAAAAGATTTAGGAATTATAGTCACTGGTGATTTAAAAGTAGCGAAACAAAGTACAGCAGCGGTCAATAAGGCGAACAAAGTGTTAGGTTTTATAGCTCGGAATTTTGAGTACAAATCGCGCGATATTATAGTTCCTCTTTATAAATCATTAGTTAGACCCCATTTGGAGTACGCGGTCCAATTTTGGAATCCGCATATGCGCAAAGATATAGAGAAAATCGAGAGAGTTCAAAGACGAGCAACTAAGATGATTCCGTCGCTTAGGTCAAAGTCGTACGAGGATAGGCTTAAGGAGTTAAAATTGACAACACTTGAGACTAGGAGGCTAAGGGGTGATCTAATCCAGATTTTCAAAATTATGAATGGGTTCGATAACGTAGATAGAAATAGCTTTTTCGAAATATCTCAATATAATAGGACTAGAAATAACGGGTGGAAGTTGACAAGTAGAAGGTTCGAGACAGCAGTTGCCAAAAACTTTTTTACGCATAGAATAGTTAATAGCTGGAATAGTTTGCCGGTAGAAGTAATTAGTAGCACGTCCATAAACATGTTTAAAAATCGACTACACGCATATGTTGATGGATTGGGTATAGTTTAAGGTAGTAAAATCAAAACTTTGTGGTGATAGATCCCACAGCTCAACACAAGTGTTGTGGGATATAAGGAGGCAGCATCTTGGGTTAGGGGATACTCTCTGTCCTTACACACCCTATTTAAAGAGATTCATCTGCCGAGCGGTGCCCCCCATAGTACTGTGAGGTATTGAAAAACTCATGATCTTCACTTGCCCCACAAACACCTTTAAATGGGAGACCCAAAATGGGTGCACACACATTTCTACATTGCTGTAGTCTTTACAGCCACACCTACATTTTTCCTCCTAATGTATATGGTTGTAAATTTTGACTTGGTCCGCAATCGATATGGACCGTGACTTATTTTTCGTTGGCAAGGTACTAGTATTGTCGGATACCGTAATGAAATTGACTGGATTCTTTGGATCTGACATATTTGCATGTCGGTTATAAATAGATATACATAGAGTGTAACATATTTGTGGATAGTAGTCTACTATGACTTGATCCTCTGGATCCAGAGATTCTATCTTTAGTTTTAAATCGATAATTAATTAGTTTTAAATTGATAATTATTTAGTTTTGTTAAAATTGGTCGTTGCCAATGTACAGGCAGTTTTTGCATAAATTTCTTATGTTCTTGTGGTTCGGAACCCACGTAAAATTGTAGGTCCCCTCCGCCACCACGGCGGACATACACAATACACAATTACGAACACAGTTAGGTAGACCAGCCATGAGTGGATCCTAGGGTCTTTGTTCCAACCTATAAGGGTGAATTTTCAAATTTATTATTTTTGATATGATAACCCTGGATATTGTGAAGAATGGTTAAAGAATTATAAATACCAATTTTAATGCAAATCGGATAATAATTAGAGGTGCCGCACTGAGGTCAAACATTTCATTTTATTCTCCAATCGGATTATTTATATTAATATTTTTTTACCCCTGAGGTAGCTGTTATCGGTGCGTTTTTTTTGATGTGGTATCCCGTATACGCCTAATCCACAGTCCTCTAATTTTCTTTCTATTCCATTTATTTCCTTTAACTAAGTCCCTCTTTTATTGTAGATTTTTTTACGTTTGGAAAACGCTTACGGTGCTGCTCTACAATTTGTAGAAGATATTGTTGTTCTTCACTTTTCGTAAGATGGCCACTGAAGTTCTTAATTAAAGCAACACCTGTTTCAGCGTTGTCATTTACAACATTCATATTTTTTACATAATTGCTAGCAGCTTTGTAGTCATCATTAGCGTTCCAATCAGCAGGATCTCTGTCCAAAAAGTCCATTGGCAATGCTAATTTTGTGAAGAAGTTGCGAGTTGTTGAACTGGCGAAGCTAGCTAGTGTTTTGTCTTGTAGGTTAGGATCAGTCACATTCAAATTTATCCGTTTAGGAGGATTTTGAGAGCCATTCACATCCAGCGCCTTCACCATTTCTCGCTTGACTTCCAGTGACGTTTCTTCATCAAAAAAAGAAAGTCCGATGAGCTCTTCATTCAAATACCAGAGATGGCGAGAGAGCGCTTTAGATGCAGCTACAGATATTTCTTTATCATCGTAGGATTGAAGTTTCTTGAGAAGAGATAGGTCATTAGCTGGTGCAGAGGAAGCAATGGGTGCTAAAAACCATTCATTTACGTAGCATCGAACAGCATATAATGCAAAACGTCGCATCCCTTCTAGTTCACGTCTAGTGACTTCCATTTGTTTGTGGAAAAGACAAATTTTTATTGCATATATCACTCGCTCCATCCATCGCACACGGTGCAACGCTCCGGGTTGATGGAATTTAATGTCATCAAAAGGAACATCTCCAAGGTATATGATTGTCAAATCTAAGAGTCTCGGTAATCTGCTCGAGGTTGTAATTTAGTCAAATGTTGCTTGCAATTTTCAATTATACTGGTCTTTCCGGTACATCGATTTGAACAATTTCAAATTTGTTTGTGTCAAAAGTCTTCCATTTATTTTTAAGACGCTTAAATAACAAGATATCCGGACCACCAGTGGCAGCGCCGTGACATTTGTCAAAGACAGATGCTATTACTATTTCGAGAATGTGATGTCGACAAGCTAGTTCGAGGAGCGGCCGTTCAAGTATGCTTTCAATAAGAGTACATGCTCCTTTTTTATCGCCAGTGTTGCTTGCAGTTGTGTCAAAGCACATTGCCTGCACACAATCTCGTAGCCCCCAGTCATCCAAAGCTTCGACCACAGCACCTGCAATATTTTTTCCTGTGCCAGATTTAAGTTTAGGTACTGAGAGAAGCTTAGATTTTCCTCCGCCTGATACAATAATTGGAAGTCCATCCACACTATCATCACCAGTAAGATATTGGATGAGCTTTCCCTCCCAATGAACTGTTAGAGGAATATCAGTTTCAAATGATTGCTTGATGTCATCCGTAATTTGCTGACGAACTGATATTCGTTTTCTCGTATTGAACTTCTACTCAGAACAATATCATCAACTTCATATCCAAGAGAAGATGCAGTAGCTGCTACTACTGATACTGCTTGGCGATCACTTAATTTGTTTCTGTCCAGTGTCATTGCTAATTCTGTTGATACAACCATTGCTGGTTTATGATTACCAAGTTTCTCCTTCTTTATGGTGACTGGTGTACTTGATGTACTTGGCTCTTCCTCGGAGGAACTACTATTTGACGAAAATTGAGTCACTGTTGTGTTCATTTTCTTTCTCATAGTTTCTTTCTTAACTTGGCGTTGAAATGCTTCATCTCTAGATCATCTCTTAGATTGTTTGAGAGCACATATTTTGTCCACACTTCATATGTAGCCTCTCCTCCCCTTCTCTCGTTGAGCTTGTAGAAAAGCTCTGTCTTCTTCTACTGTCAGTTTTTGCAGAGCATTGGCATGGGCGATATCGAATAAATCGTCCAAACGTTCTTGAAAAGAAGTTTCTTTATCTATTTGTGTCTGTGAACGTTTAGATTTAGATTTCTGAAGTCCTCTATAATTAAATTACTCCTTTTCTATTGTTTTCGTAACATTACGATAGTCAGCAGTTGGTATATTTGCCATCTCCCAAAATTTCAATAATTCAGCGCAAACAGCTTTAGATGCATCTTTCAACGTCTTTTTGGCATGTAGATCATAAAAAATAAGCCGCAGAACGTCACCATAGGATGGTAGCTTTCTTCCACATATTGTCTCAATTGTTTGTCCAATAAGCCACATTTCTGTTGAATTTCTAGTCGCTACTGAACTTGCCATATTTTGCATCCTGTTTGTGCATGATGCCATTTGACACTCTCCTACACTGCTATGATGCTATCATCTCAACAACACAAGTAACATACCTACAGAAGATAACTACTCCACAATCCATATAATATTACTAATTTTTTTTATTTCTGATATATTTGACAGTAGTGCGGCACCCCTAAATATACTTCAAATGAGCTGATATTTTTGTCAGAAGTTATTCTTATAAAGGTTCACAATAATTTGAGGTACCATGTTATGATTTCAAACATTTTGTTTTTTGGACCAGTCTAATATATATATATATATATATATATATATATATATATATATATACATATATATATATACATATATATATATATATATATGATGTCGTAACCATGCAATTGGCATGCAGAAATGTTAGTTTTAAGATTTTTATTTTGTTCGCAAAAAGCCAAGCGTTTTGGGTTATGAATATTCATAAAGGCATAAGTTAAAGATGTTTTCGAAAATAGAACGGTCGTTCTATTTCGTGTTGTTCTCAGGGGAAGAGGAAACCCAAAACCGCTTGGCCGCGGAGATTTACAACTAAAGGTTCCAGATGTACAAATGGTTAGTTTCGCTTTCACATGAGGTTGTGACTTTCATAAGGCAGACTCGAAGACGCCGACAAAGTTGAACCACGAGGGGGTCATAAACTTAGGGCTTCGAATCTGTTAACGGTATTTAAATGTATTTCTTGGGAAGAAGGAGGGGTTTATACTCGGAAATCAGGTCCCGCTCCAATCAGGGGGCCCAGGATCCTGGGAAACGTAGTAAAGACGCCTTCTTTCCCTCTTGTATGGGTAAAAACCTTCTGGGGGACGGTCTTGGGAGAAACAAATGATTTGATAGGTTTGCAGAATATTGGAAGGCGGGGTCCTTCAAAATTGTAAAGTAAATTCGAAAATTGTTAAGTCAGTTGTAGTCGTTCCTCCTTGAAGTTAACTGTGGCTAAACAAACCCCCTGTAGACTTGTGGTGTAAGAAAAATTAAAACTGAAAGTATCAATTGTCACTAAATCAAAATTACGAACTTATAGTTCATGAAATTCGTTTACGCGGAAATTTGAGCATAATCATTTAATTGTTAGCGACCTTAACCGAGAACTTGATTGTATCTTAATTTAGGTTAACCAACGGACCAAGAGTTTTGTGAACTTTCCATTAATTTAATTTGGTTCCACTTAAATAAGAAATAGGGTACGTCTGGGCCCTAATTTCCTGAATCCGTCAATTTGGGTTCGGAAGTAAGTCCCGTTATTTGATAGATTGTAGTTTTGAAAGTTTTGGGTGGGCCGTAAATCTACGGTCCGTACGCAGCAGAAGTGGGAGTGATTTTTTCTCCTGCCCGTAGTAAACTAATTCTTTGAATATCTGGGTCGAATTGCGACCACTTCATTTCTTGTTATTTATTTTTGTTGCACTAAAATATAAAACCCCTCGATCTATAAATTATTTCATTCAGATAACTGTTAATCTTTGCTTTAGATTTATCATTGTTGATCAATTTATCGATTTAAATTCATCTAACGGTGAACTTTGTCTTTGACGTTAAGATTATTGTATTGACTGAAATTTTATATATGTAATTCAGAATAAACTATTAAATGCATGTACTGTGTCGAGTAACATTTAATAAAATTTATAAGAGGGCGTGTGTTGTTTTAAATACCTTGTGATAGACCCCTCTTGTTAGCTGGGGAAAATTAACGTTCAAAGTAGGCTTGGGGAAAGCCGAAGGAACCTAGCCTATCAATTTAAAGAGCCATCCGTCTTGGGTAGGCCGAATACTCCTGGACGAAAATAAGAGATAAAATCACCGGGTACGCCCAACTTAAAGGGTGCCCGTGAAGTGAATTAAAGTCAGAGAATGGGTGTCCAGTACCATAAATAAATATACGGGTTGGGCACGTACAGTGCTTACAATAAGTCTCGCGCCTCTGTCTCATCCCAAGCTAGTCTGTTAGGTATAAAATGGGCGGTCCTTATGACAGCGGAGGTGTGTTCGGATTGGGGCACATAATTGCTCTAACCCCATCAATGACGTCCACATTATCATTGTGTCGATCACTCTATCTATTTATATATAGAGACATACTGTATATAGATATATATACAGTATGCAGGAGATAACGCTCTCCATCCTCTCTCTCTCTCTCTCTCTCTCCTCTCTCTCTCTCTCTCTCTCTCTCTCTCTCTCTCTCTCATCCTCTCTCCATCCTATAGGAAGTAATTCCCACACACACTAGTCCTAAACCGTTTCAAATCCAACTTCCAACCATTGTTGCGAGTTGGGTTATCGTTTAGTTTAAATGATAACCCAACTCGCAACAATGGTTGGAAGTTGGATTTGAAACGGTTTAGGACTAGTGTGTGTGGGAATTACTTTACGTATAAGATCTGTGACACATGGAACAGGTTACCTTCAGAAGTTGTGAACAGTTCCTCTGTGGATCAGTTCAAGAAAAGGTTAGACCAAATCTTGCACACTATTTGAGTGTGTATAAAATTTTCCCTGGCACCCGTTGCCATTGGTACCTCCTCGGTATGGGCCGCAAGGCCTTTTGAGGTACTTCTTTTCCTTGTAACTCTCTCTCTCTCTCTCTCATCACACCGCATGGCAATGTATCCATATAACGTTAATAATAACCGAAACTCGAGAAAATATACTCTCTGCCTTCCACTCTATCCCAAATCCTTTTCTCTTAGTAACCTCTTAATACAAACTAATCTATCATATTTTGCGACTTTTTAACTCTGGTAGGATTCAATTCCATTCCTATAGTGTAAGATATTTAAATTCATGTGTGTATTATGCCATATGATGTGCGTAATAAATAATCATTTTTAAATAGTTGGAGCGTTCAAGGTCATCTGTAGTAATCTATAGACTACCCCTCAAGCCCACTCTCAACACTTAGATTCCCTAAGACACAGGCGTCTTCAAGTAACATGAATGCGTAGAGATCTAAGGTGTTAGATTCCATATTATAATTTATGTGCTAGGTTTAAGAACGCTGGCATTGAAGGATGGAAGGAAGGGACAGTAAAAGCGATAATAGGTTTAATGAAGGAAGTGGAATGAGGATGGAGGTAAGCGTTGCTATGTCGAACGAAACGAGGTTGGGTGGAATTACGAAGGGAGGAGGAAAGGGAGCCACAGATTACACTGGTCAACAACAATTTTGTCACAAGGGTTTTGATGGGTGTTCTTAGTGTACTTTTTCATGCTGAATCTAAATATGAAATCAGATTTTTTTCTATCAGGCTTAGTTTACTTGTGACGCTATGTTCATTTTTTCCTCATTTAGCATGATCACCGGATAAAAAAATAATAACATATATATAATTAAGTATATAACAATATTATAATATAAAACATTATAAAAATAATAAATATAATAATATATTATATTAATTAATATAACTATAATAAAATATATTAATATTAATATATATGTTGTATTAATTTTTCTGTAAAATTAGTACAATTTATTCCTTTGGGGAGAAAGTTCTGATAATGCTGCAGGATAAATTTGGTCGGAGCAGCAGACTGTGCAGGTTGAAACATGTTTGTACCTGTTCAGACATGAGCCTAGTTTCTGTGTGTAGAGCAGCTCCAAGTCAGTCTGCTTGTAAATGTCACAGTGTTAACAGCTAGTGTCTGTTGCTTTTGTGTTATTTTACACCAGTGTTGTATTCATATAGATGTTTTGTAATGCCGCGGAACTGTCTGAATCATCCTAATTCCTTTTGTTATGTATGTGGTGATCTAACTTTAAAATCCCAGAAACGTAACTTTACACCATTAGTAAAAAAATGCTATGAACTTTATTTCGGATGTAAAGTAGGCGATCAGGACAGAGTTGGGCCTTCACATTTGTTGTGTGACATATGTAAGACTACTTACAGGATGGCTAAACGGTTCACGTCACATGCCATTTGCTATTCCAATGATTTGGAGGGAACCCAAAGATCACACAACAGACTGCTATTTCTGCCTGGTAAATACAAAGGGGATCACTTCAAAAACAAAGAGCCTTATGAAATACCCTAATCTACCGTCTGCAATGAGACCAGTTCCCCACAGTGCTCAACTTCCAGTACCAAATCCTCCTGAACATGTAAGTTTAAGTGATGAGGAATCAAACGTAGCTGTAGCATATCACGAGGAAAAAGATGAAGACATTTCTGATCCAACATTCCAGGCTACCTGTTCCTCCAATGAACCACATTTACTGTCACAAGGAGATCTAAATGACCTAGTTCGTGATTTGAAATTATCTAAGAAGCAGGCTGAACTTTTAGGTTCAAGATTAAAGGGTTGGAATCTACTGCAACATGACACTAAGTTTGTTTTTTCCGCAGCCGCCATGATGAATTCAAAGAATGGTTCTCCCATGAAGATGGACTTGTGTTTTGTAAGATGTTAATTCAGTCATGGGGGCTCTTGGTCATGAACATAACGTGGATGAGTGGCGATTGTTCATTGACTCCTCAAAAGTCAGCTTGAAAGCAGTCCTTCTTCACAATGGAAATAAATTTCCTTCTGTACCTATTGCACATGCTGCAAACATGAAAGAGTCATAGGACAACATGAAGTTGCTTTTACAAAAGTTTCAGTATCAGAAATATAAGTGGAATATCTGTGGAGATCTGAAGGTCATTGCACTTTTGCTAGGGTTGCAGCTAGGTTACACCGAGTACTGTTGTTTTTTATGTGAGTGGACAGTAGGGACAAGCAAAACCACTACGTTAAGAAGGATTGGCCAAAACGCACCTCACTTGTTCCAGGCAAGAAGAATGTTGTGAATAGTTTACTTGTTGACCCTGAGAAAGTGTACCTTCCTCCTTTGCATATCAAGCTTGGACTTATGAAACACTTTGTTAAAGCGATGGATAAAGCGCAAACAGGATTCACATACTTGAGAAATAAGTTTCCCCGGATCAGTGATGCCAAGATTAAAGAAGGCATTTTTGTAGGCCCTCAGATCAGAGAATTGTTAAGAGATGAGAGATTTGAAGGAGAGTTGAATGAAGTTGAGAAAGCTGCGTGGCTGAGTTTCAAAAGTGTCTGCACAAATTTTTTGGGAAATCACAAGGCCGAAAACTATCCTGAAATAGTAGGAGATCTTCTTAAGTCTTACCAAGCAATGGGGCAATATGTCATTAAAGGTTCATTTCTTGGACTCTCACTTGGACTTTTTTCCGGAAAACCTGGGTGCGGTAAGCGACGAACATGGTGAGCGTTTTCATCAGGATATTTCTGCCATGGAAAACCGTTACCAAGGCAAATGGAGCCCCAGTATGCTGGCTGACTATTGCTGGACTCTTAAGAGAGACATGCCTGAGGCAAAGCACAGCAGAAAATCAAAACAAGCTACTTTTTAAACTACAGGTATGTCTTTTCGATCATATTTTAATAAGTATGTAACTATATGGGTTTTTAAAAATTAAATTGCATGTCACACAAAAACCAGACCTGATAGAGAAATTTTACAAACTTATTTGGATTCAGCACAGAAAATACTATAAGAATAAGGTATTTTCATTCTTGGGACACGAAATTTTTTTTATTTTTTTGCCCAGTGTTATTAATCTAATTCTGCCACCACGTTCTCCTGATATGAATCCGATTGAAAACCTTTGGGCAATAATGATTAACGAATGGGAGCAACGCAATGAAAGAACATTTGAAGCACTTTTAGCTCACAGAGGAATAGTTGGGAGAGCTTACGTCGAACACCAAACATTTCCTACAATCTGGCCTCTTCTATGCCGCAACGATTGCAAGAAATTATTGATGCTGGAGGAAGCTATACGAAATACTGATGTTAAAGCCATGACGTAAATGTGTATCAAATATATATTTATGTTAATATAGAATTTTATTATATTTTTATGTTTGACATCTATAAAAGTATATATTGTGACCATGAAAGAACTTTACTTATCCTTAGTTAGAATCTTTTCTTGCAATGTCTACGCTCGTGGAGATGATAATATATGCATTGTTGAAACAAACTATGAGAAGGTAATAGTTTCAGGAAAAAAATAAAAACTGGCAACATCGAGGCCATCACATGTTTATGGGAATTGTCATATGATATGCTACCAATAAACTCTTATATAATAGTATATACAGTATACTACATTACGTAATAATTACGATGAACAAATCAAATGCAAATTTCTCTGATTCACGGCCCACCAGTCTTGCTTTAGACTAATGAGTTTCATAAGATGGAATAGGTTACCACTTAAAACAATGGATAAACTATCTGTTAGTGAGACGACCGTGACTTCCTCGAAATGCGAGCGCGTGAGAGGTTCACTGAGGCATTTGATCATTAGATTCTTCACGTAGGATATGTATCACAAACACCAATATTGACAACAATTCCCAACAATTACTTGATATCAATCATTGCATTTCAGCAAATAATTTAGACCTGCGTCAAAATAACTTAGGTATCATGCCATGATTTGGATATTTTCCGAATTAGTCGTTCTCTATAGTCTACAGTATATATTGAGACGGTATAATGTAATGCCCAGCTAATATTATGATGACTAGGATTGCTCCATAACCATCCCAACATCCCGAAACTTGGTCATTCTGCTTCTTAATCATTTGTATTTTAAACACTAAAATGTAGCAGAAGTGACGTATAATGGACGTCATTGATGGGGTTAGAGCAATTATGTGCACCAATCCGAACACACCTCCGCTGCCATAAGGATCGCCCATTTTATACCTAACAGACTAGCTTGGGTCGAGACAGAGGCGCGAGACTTATTGTAAGTACTGTACATCAATATATATTTTTATATTTATATATATACATAACATATATATATATATATATATATATATTTATATTTATATATATACATAACATATATATATATTATATATATATATATATTATATATATATATATATATATATATTATATATCGATATATATATACTGTATATATGTACATATATATATATATATATATATATATATATATATATATATATATATATATATATATATATGTAAGTAAAAATGAACAATGAATAATCAATATTCATTTTTACATAAGAACCAAAATCGCTTAACGCGAGTTTGGATAAAAAATTTATTTGTAGCTTTCTATTTTCGTTTGTGTCACAACCCTACGATCTACCATTTCTATGGTTTAGTCGTATCCATTTTCCATTTTTCATTTGTTATAGAATTTATTATAATTAATTATGATTGCCTTGCATCTCACCCTCGTCCCTAGATTATGCATACACATTGCATATAACAGGATTGGAACCCGTAGTTGTACTTCTTAGTCATTAATACCTACTCTTTGTCTCTAATTCGTTCTTGTAAATCTTCCTAATAATGATTTGTACTATACGTACAAATTCAATAACTATGACGTCACATTTTCCCGTCATTAATTTCCCTTCATCATATTTCCAGTATTCAATGTATGAAAATTCTTTAACATCATAATAAAAACTGTACACTCTATAGAAGTCATTATTTATATGTTATGTAGTATAAATATAACTATTATTCGACCATATCCCCCCCCCTCATACGTTCATATCTTATCTTGACCATTATCCTATGTCAATTTTATTAAATATTCATTTTTCTCGTGAAACGCAAAACTTTATGCATTCGTTCGAAAACGCGCAAATACGTTCTCGTATTATTTTTTTTATTTATATTTTTTATTGTATCACCTCCCGCAATGAACTCGAAAATGCTTAGGTAAGTGATCGAATTCGCTAATGACAGCAAAATCGAACGCTTCTAAGATAAATATCTCCTCTCGCTCTGATTTCAAATTTATAACATGTTATAACAAAGTATCGATGTCGTCATAGAGGAACTAATCGAGAAGCATACAGAAAAAGAAGAAGATGACGCTATAGAAGCGATAAAGGCTAACTCAAAGTACTTCTATAATTTCGCAAAAAGAAAGTCGAAAAACTATGCGACTATCGGGCCTTTAAAAAATGAGAATAGTGATTTATCTGATGATCTAACAGAAGTAGCTGAAATATTAAAAGCTCAGTATGAATCATCTTTCAGTATCCCAAAAACTGACAAACTGATATGCGATAGAAACGCGTTCTTTGAAGAAGAACCACAAGGGGAAAGTATAACGGATTTCGACTTTACGACGGAGGATATTGCACAAGTCATAGGGAAACTAAAAACACACTCAGCGGCAGGACCGGATAAATGGAATGCCACACTGATCAAAAACTGCAAGAATGCAATCGCTGAGCCCCTATACTGGATATGGAGACGATCATTAAACACGGGAGAAATACCGGGCATCCTGAAGAGCGCGAACATCGTCCCAATATATAAAGGAGGAGATCGATCTGAGGCCAAAAACTATAGGCCAGTGTCGCTTACATCTCATCTCACCAAAATATTTGAAAGAATTGTTAGACAGAAAATCTATGACTTTTTGGAAACTCAGAAAAAATTCAATGATAACCAACACGGGTTTCGGTCAGGCAGATCATGCCTGTCACAACTAATGGAACACTACAACAACATTATTGATTCACTTGAAAGTAATGAAAACTATGATGTACTATACACAGACTTTGCTAAAGCGTTCGACAAGTGTGACCATGGAATCATAATACATAAACTGAAATATATGGGAATAACAGGAAAAGTAGGGAAATGGATATATAATTTCCTTAGTGAGCGGAGGCAAGTCGTTACAGTACAAGGAGTATCTTCATCAGAATCAGAGGTCCTCAGCTCAGTACCACAAGGAACGGTATTAGCTCCACTACTCTTCATAATCATGCTAACTGACATAGATGAGGACGTTACCAGAGACAGCACAGTAACATCCTTTGCAGATGACACAAAGATCAGTAGAGAAATACGAAAACCAGAAGACATAGGATCTCTACAAACCGACATAAACAAATTTACAAGTGGACGGAAGACAACAATATGAAGTTTAACACCGAGAAATTTCAGCTATTACGGTACGGAAAAAGAGAAGACCTAAAGTCCATGGAATATTATACCCCAAATGGACAGGAAGTCCAGAGAAATTCCAGAGCAAAAGATTTAGGGGTTGTAATGACAGATGATGCGAAATTTGAAACACAAAATAAGATAGCAGTAAACAGAGCAAAGAGAATAACGGGTCTGATATTGAGAACTTTTAAACGAAGGGATAGGAATGTAATGATCCCCCTACTGAAAACCCTGATAATACCCAAACTGGAATACTGCTCGGTCCTAACATCCCCATATAAAAAGAAGACATTAGACAGCTGGAGGGGATTCAAAGAAGTTTCACAGCCAAGATCAATGGGTGCAAAAAACTAAATTACTGGGAAAGGTTACGAGAACTAAACCTATATTCACTGGAAAGGAGAAGAGAGAGATACACCATTATTTACACTTGGAAAATAATGGAGAAACTAGTCCCTAATCTTACTCTGAATCCCATAACTCCCCAAACAACGGTGGAAGGTAGAAACGGTAGACTGTGTCGTATTCCCAAATTGAAGGCGAGACAGGGAACACCCTTAACCCTGAAAGAAAATAGTTTTGTAGTGAGAGGACCAAAACTATTTAATCAGCTGCCCAAAGACCTAAGAAACACGAAGGGAGTTGCAGTGGAAATCTTCAAAAGAAGACTTGACGCCTGGCTCAGAACAATCCCCGATGAGCCGGGCGTACCTGGCTATGTGAGGTGGAGAGCGCAAGAATCCAACTCACTACTTCACCAGGCCAACTCGAGAGGAGGGGCGACACGCTTGACCTTCGCGAAATGAGAAATCATCACGTGGAACCTTTGTAAGGTTGTAAGGTAACATATTATAACATTATGTTGTATATAAATCCATACCGTATGTGCCCATGTACTTTGTATTATATTTCTAACATCTTAATTGTCTATTAATATGAAACACTGTAAAAACAAAACAAAGTTATAGTAACTGTTTAATTGTAATTAACTGTAATACTTTAATTTAATATAACGTAATGTACTTTAATGAAACTGTAATTAATAATAACTTGTAAAGTACTTCATTGAAACTGTAATTAAATGTAATGATTTAATATATAATGTAAGAATGTACTTTAAATGGAAGTGTAATTAAACAATAATAAGTGAATATAAATTAATTGGTAATTGTAATCGTAATTGTAATAAACCCAAATGAAAATGTACTCAGTCGTGTACTTAAATTGTACTTATGTACTACTATGAAATGATATCGCCTTCAGAAATGAAGACTCGGCAAAAAAATACGATTAGTTTTTATTTTTTTTAAATTTTTATTTGGAATCTTTCAAACATCTGATCATGTGTTTAAAAGGGGGGAACTTAACCTTCAACTGCCTTCCCCAACATTTAGGCTTATATTATACATGTATTTGTAAAATGAACTTCACTTCATTACGGGACTCTTCTTTGGTCACTACTTCGATTAACACTCCCTTGTTAGCAGCCTCGCTGCGAGGAGGGGGCAGAGGCCCCTTGCCTCCTTGATTTTTTTAGATTCCGGCCTGAGCCATGGTCGAAAGAGGTCGAACCTCTACCCCTGTAAATTCAGAGCACTACCTGTACATTTTTAGAAGTAAACTACAGTAAGAGAAACTTTTTATTTTCCCCTTCGAGTTGTGCTCTCTTCAGAAGAACTTAGTTAAGTCGATAAGTTATAAAAGAAAAGTCGATAATATTTAGTATCAGAGAAAGTATCAGGGTATTATAGAAAGAGAAGAATTAACAACTGTCGACCCCATAAAGCGAGAGAAAGAGACAACCCAAGCACCATAGAAGATATTGGGTCAAACAGTCTGGCGACCGAAAAGAATTAGAGTGTTATAGAAGAAATATCCGTTGCTGCCTCCTAACCAGAGCCCCCGTCGACTCCGAGCCACCCCAGGGCCATAGACGGAGGGGTTAACAACTGGCGACCCTGCCCCAGGATTAAAAAAAAAAAAACTAGCACTCCCAGCACATAGAAGATATTGGCATAACAGTCTGGCGAGTCTGTAGCCTAGAGTTTAACAGTTTGGCGACCCTACTACCAAGATTAGAAGAAGAGGATTTTGACAAGAAGATTTTGACAAGTGGCCTCTCTTTTGCCAGGATAGAAATTACCCTGCATCAGGATAAAACCAGTTGACCGGCGTGTCACGACTTCCAGTTCGTAACAACCACCCTTGAACTGGTGTGTCACGACTCCAAGTTCTCCACGCCTAGTTTTCATCCAAGAAGAAGTAGCCAGCAAGACACGTTTTGAAGACACGTCTTCAGGACACGTCAAGGATTTCGCCGTAGAAATTTTGTTAAGTACAGAGTTGGTTTTTTTCAAGTAATTTGTAAACATTTGAAAAGTCAGTATTATTAACAGTTAATAATGAGTATCAAGCCAGAATTTAACACAAAACACAGTGAACACTTCAGACACCAGTGATACATTTTTTTTAGTGAAGCAGTAATTTTCACAGAAGTTAAAAGTCACAGAAGTTAAAAGTCACAGAAGTTAAAAGTCACAGAAGTTAATTGTCACAGAGTTAATTGTCACAGAGTTAATTTCACTATTATAGTCAGTATAGAATAATTTTATTTTAGGTACCAAACATAATAGTACCGTACCTTCGCGTACATTAGAGTGAAATATTGTTTACATTTTTTATTTTTGTTTACAATTTTTTTCAAATTATCGAATTGAATTGACGTGCAAAATTAAGAAAGAGAGTTTACAGAGAGTTTATAGTTATAGAGATACTTGGAAACAGTTTCAAGTTAGACAGTTTCAAGATACTTGATAGAGTTCAAGTTAGACAGTTTCAAGATACTTGATAGAGTTCAAGTTATACAGTTTCAGTTTCAAGATACTTGATAGAGTTCAAGTTAGACAGTTTCAAGATACTTGATTGCATTTCAAGTAAGTCGGTTGCACCAAGAGGGACAACCAACCCCAGAGGTTAATAGTCTCCACTTGATAGAGATCAAGTGCAGTCATTTTCCATTTTCAGTTAATTTCAAGTTAGAAGGTTGCATCCAGAGGGACAACCGCCCAGAGATTACAGAAGTATTTGAAGTCAGTTTTGAAGTCAGTTTTGAAGTCAGTTTCAAGTCTCAGTTTTCAAGTCTCAGTTTTCAAGTCTCAGTTTTCAAGTCTCAGTTTTCAAGTCTCAGTTTTCAAGTCCCAAGTCATTTCAATGCAGTCAACTGAATTCAACTTTCTTTGTAGTTTAAGAGAATTTAATTTAAGAAAATGTAATTTAAGAATTTAATTCAACCTTTTTTTGTTGTTTAAGAGAATTTAATTCAACCTGAATTGGCCGGGTTGCGTCTTTAGTTTAACCTTTTTTCTTGTTTGTAAGAAGGAAACTGACCGATTTGTCTTTTCTTTTCATGCCATTGTTGCGTATATAAATATGTAGTTATGTATTTTATTATTTGCAACCAAAACCGTTTTTACAAAGGTTGTAACGATTTGGATAATTATTGTAATGTATATGAGGAACATGTCGTCCCCCCGTTTTGTTTGAACTCTTTTAATTTTTGTTCTAAGTAGTGTGACAAGCAATCTTTTTTTTAAAAAAGCAAAGTGCTCACGAAAAGACGTAATTGTCAATTTCAGACTTGTACCCCCTGCTTAGTCACTACTCAATTCCCCCGAATGTAGTACTCCAAACTTTGTTTTTTATTTTTATTTTATTGTAACACCCCAACTCCGGTTGAACCGTGTCAACCAGAGAAATGGTTCAACCATACTTAATTCCTCTTTGGTACTATGGAACATAACCTCAATTTAGGTTAAGTGTTTTTTTTATATTTTTAAGAATATTATATGTTTAATTCATTATAGTTTATAATTGATTTCTATTTTCAATTTTTATTTTTTAATTTTTTTAATTCGATTAATACTGAGTAATTGTCGTAGTCGAATTTAATTAATTGTGTGCCAAAATTCAATTTTAAAACCGTGAGATTTACTTTCATCAATTGTAAGTTCTTCTAAGTGCGTTTTGTTTTTACCTTAATACGTGTAACTGATTTAATTAAATACTTAAATACTACCTTGAACTTAAAAGATTTTATAATAATAATAATAATAATAATAATAATAATAATCATAGACTTAAACTTAAAAGATTTTATAACCCTAAACCCATCCCTACACATACACACACATGTATGCACACTATATATACTATATATACAAACCTTATGCTAAAATCATTGGATATCACAATAAACTATTTCATTGCGCGTAAGTACTAACTATGCTATTTAATCTTGATCATTTTTGCTTTCTAATATATCTTGCTCATGCATTTATTCAGTTAATTGAACAATCCTCTCGGCTAATCTGTCCCTCGAAATTGTAAGATACACACTTTGTACCTAGTACACCCAAATACACACTAGACCACAGGTCTATACACCATCCACAACGTAATTCGATTTGTACCTACAATAGTCAATAAAAATTAGTTTACAGATTGTACGATTTACATTTTTCCCTTTTATAACTATTCATAATGTATGTAATTTTTCCCACAGAAAAATATTTTTTTTTTTTAAATTTAACTATCATTGTTTGTCTAACTTAATTGTTTGTCTAAAATTAAAGTTTTAATCTTTGAATTTTTATACTTTATGAAACTCTCTAAGCAAGTGTCATGTTAAAGATTTGATTACTCTGCATTGTACCCAAACCCCCGAACTCACTTGTTCTATATAAAAATTTGTAATGTAAAGAAAAATTCGTCATCTAACTTGAATTAGTTAGGATGTTATTTTCTCATTTGTATTGTATTAATTGTACCCTATTATATTATTGTATACATATCATTTTAAAGGGGAGAACAATGTAAAAATGAACAATGAATAATCAATATTCATTTTTACATAAGAACCAAAATCGCTTAACGCGAGTTTGGATAAAAAATTTATTTGTAGCTTTCTATTTTCGTTTGTGTCACAACCCTACGATCTACCATTTCTATGGTTTAGTCGTATCCATTTTCCATTTTTCATTTGTTATAGAATTTATTATAATTAATTATGATTGCCTTGCATCTCACCCTCGTCCCTAGATTATGCATACACATTGCATATAACAGGATTGGAACCCGTAGTTGTACTTCTTAGTCATTAATACCTACTCTTTGTCTCTAATTCGTTCTTGTAAATCTTCCTAATAATGATTTGTACTATACGTACAAATCCAATAACTATGACGTCACATTTTCCCGTCATTAATTTCCCTTCATCATATTTCCAGTATTCAATGTATGAAAATTCTTTAACATCATAATAAAAACTGTACACTCTATAGAAGTCATTATTTATATGTTATGTAGTATAAATATAACTATTATTCGACCATATCCCCCCCCCTCATACGTTCATATCTTATCTTGACCATTATCCTATGTCAATTTTATTAAATATTCATTTTGCTCGTGAAACGCAAAACTTTTACATTCGTTCGAAAACGCGCAAATACGTTCTCGTATTATTTTTTTTATTTTTTATTTTATTGTATCACCCCCCGCAATGAACTCGAAAATGCTTAGGTAAGTGATCGAATTCGCTAATGACAGCAAAATCGAACGCTTCTAAGATAAATATCTCCTCTCGCTCTGATTTCAAATTTATAACATGTTATAACATATTATAACATTATGTTGTATATAAATCCATACCGTATGTGCCCATGTACTTTGTATTATATTTCTAACATCTTAATTGTCTATTAATATGAAACACTGTAAAAACAAAACAAAGTTATAGTAACTGTTTAATTGTAATTAACTGTAATACTTTAATTTAATATAACGTAATGTACTTTAATGAAACTGTAATTAATAATAACTTGTAAAGTACTTCATTGAAACTGTAATTAAATGTAATGATTTAATATATAATGTAAGAATGTACTTTAAATGGAAGTGTAATTAAACAATAATAAGTGAATATAAATTAATTGGTAATTGTAATCGTAATTGTAATAAACCAAATGAAAATGTACTCAGTCGTGTACTTAAATTGTACTTATGTACTACTATGAAATGATATCGCCTTCAGAAATGAAGACTCGGCAAAAAAATACGATTAGTTTTTTTTTTTTTAAATTTTTATTTGGAATCTTTCAAACATCTGATCATGTGTTTAAAAGGGGGGAACTTAACCTTCAACTGCCTTCCCCAACATTTAGGCTTATATTATACATGTATTTGTAAAATGAACTTCACTTCATTACGGGACTCTTCTTTGGTCACTACTTCGATTAACACTCCCTTGTTAGCAGCCTCGCTGCGAGGAGGGGGCAGAGGCCCCTTGCCTCCTTGATTTTTTTAGATTCCGGCCTGAGCCATGGTCGAAAGAGGTCGAACCTCTACCCCTGTAAATTCAGAGCACTACCTGTACATTTTTAGAAGTAAACTACAGTAAGAGAAACTTTTTATTTTCCCCTTCGAGTTGTGCTCTCTTCAGAAGAACTTAGTTAAGTCGATAAGTTATAAAAGAAAAGTCGATAATATTTAGTATCAGAGAAAGTATCAGGGTATTATAGAAAGAGAAGAATTAACAACTGTCGACCCCATAAAGCGAGAGAAAGAGACAACCCAAGCACCATAGAAGATATTGGGTCAAACAGTCTGGCGACCGAAAAGAATTAGAGTGTTATAGAAGAAATATCCGTTGCTGCCTCCTAACCAGAGCCCCCGTCGACTCCGAGCCACCCCAGGGCCATAGACGGAGGGGTTAACAACTGGCGACCCTGCCCCAGGATTAAAAAAAAAAAAACTAGCACTCCCAGCACATAGAAGATATTGGCATAACAGTCTGGCGAGTCTGTAGCCAAGAGTTTAACAGTTTGGCGACCCTACTACCAAGATTAGAAGAAGAGGATTTTGACAAGAAGATTTTGACAAGTGGCCTCTCTTTTGCCAGGATAGAAATTACCCTGCATCAGGATAAAACCAGTTGACCGGCGTGTCACGACTTCCAGTTCGTAACAACCACCCTTGAACCGGTGTGTCACGACTCCAAGTTCTCCACGCCTAGTTTTCATCCAAGAAGAAGTAGCCAGCAAGACACGTTTTGAAGACACGTCTTCAGGACACGTCAAGGATTTCGCCGTAGAAATTTTGTTAAGTACAGAGTTGGTTTTTTTCAAGTAATTTGTAAACATTTGAAAAGTCAGTATTATTAACAGTTAATAATGAGTATCAAGCCAGAATTTAACACAAAACACAGTGAACACTTCAGACACCAGTGATACTTTTTTTTAGTGAAGCAGTAATTTTCACAGAAGTTAAAAGTCACAGAAGTTAAAAGTCACAGAAGTTAAAAGTCACAGAAGTTAATTGTCACAGAGTTAATTGTCACAGAGTTATTTCACTATTATAGTCAGTATAGAATAATTTTATTTTAGGTACCAAACATAATAGTACCGTACCTTCGCGTACATTAGAGTGAAATATTGTTTACATTTTTTATTTTTGTTTACAATTTTTTTCAAATTATCGAATTGAATTGACGTGCAAAATTAAGAAAGAGAGAGTTTACAGAGAGTTTATAGTTATAGAGATACTTGGAAACAGTTTCAAGTTAGACAGTTTCAAGATACTTGATAGAGTTCAAGTTAGACAGTTTCAAGATACTTGATAGAGTTCAAGTTATACAGTTTCAGTTTCAAGATACTTGATAGAGTTCAAGTTAGACAGTTTCAAGATACTTGATTGCATTTCAAGTAAGTCGGTTGCACCAAGAGGGACAACCAAACCCCAGAGGTTAATAGTCTCCACTTGATAGAGATCAAGTGCAGTCATTTTCCATTTTCAGTTAATTTCAAGTTAGAAGATTGCATCCAGAGGGACAACCGCCCCAGAGATTACAGAAGTATTTGAAGTCAGTTTTGAAGTCAGTTTTGAAGTCAGTTTCAAGTCTCAGTTTTCAAGTCTCAGTTTTCAAGTCTCAGTTTTCAAGTCTCAGTTTTCAAGTCTCAGTTTTCAAGTCCCAAGTCATTTCAATGCAGTCAACTGAATTCAACTTTCTTTGTAGTTTAAGAGAATTTAATTTAAGAAAATGTAATTTAAGAATTTAATTCAACCTTTTTTTGTTGTTTAAGAGAATTTAATTCAACCTGAATTGGCCGGGTTGCGTCTTTAGTTTAACCTTTTTTCTTGTTTGTAAGAAGGAAACTGACCGATTTGTCTTTTCTTTTCATGCCATTGTTGCGTATATAAATATGTAGTTATGTATTTTATTATTTGCAACCAAAACCGTTTTTACAAAGGTTGTAACGATTTGGATAATTATTGTAATGTATATGAGGAACATGTCGTCCCCCCGTTTTGTTTGAACTCTTTTAATTTTTGTTCTAAGTAGTGTGACAAGCAATCTTTTTTTTAAAAAAGCAAAGTGCTCACGAAAAGACGTAATTGTCAATTTCAGACTTGTACCCCCTGCTTAGTCACTACTCAATTCCCCCGAATGTAGTACTCCAAACTTTGTTTTTTATTTTATTTTATTGTAACACCCCAACCGGTTGAACCGTGTCAACCAGAGAAATGGTTCAACCATACTTAATTTCTCTTTGGTACTATGGAACATAACCTCAATTTAGGTAAGTGTTTTTTTTATATTTTTAAGAATATTATATGTTTAATTCATTATAGTTTATAATTGATTTCTATTTTCAATTTTATTTTTTAATTTTTTTAATTCGATTAATACTGAGTAATTGTCGTTAGTCGAATTAATTTTTAATTGTGTGCCAAAATTCAATTTAAAAACCGTGAGATTACTTTCATCAATTGTAAGTTCTTCTAAGTGCGTTTTGTTTATTACTTAATACGTGTAACTGATTAATTAATACTTAATACTACCTTGAACTTAAAAGATTTTATAATAATAATAATAATAATAATAATAATAATAATCATAGACTTAAACTTAAAGATTTTATAACCCTAAACCCATCCTACACATACACACATGTATGCACACTATATATACTATATATACAAACCTTATGCTAAAATCATTGATATCACAATAAACTATTTCATTGCGCGTAAGTACTAACTATGCTATTTAATCTTGATCATTTTTGCTTTCTAATATATCTTGCTCATGCATTTATTCAGTTAATTGAACAATCCTCTCGGCTAATCTGTCCCTCGAAATTGTAAGATACACACTTTGTACCTAGTACACCCAAATACACACTAGACCACAGGTCTATACACCATCCACAACGTAATTCGATTTGTACCTACAATAGTCAATAAAAATTAGTTTACAGATTGTACGATTTACATTTTTCCCTTTTATATACTATTCATAATGTATGTAATTTTTCCCACAGAAAAATATTTTTTTTTTTTAAATTTAACTATCATTGTTTGTCTAACTTAATTGTTTGTCTAAAATTAAAGTTTTAATCTTTGAATTTTTATACTTTATGAAACTCTCTAAGCAAGTGTCATGTTAAAGATTTGATTACTGCATTGTACCCAAACCCCCGAACTCACTTGTTCTATATAAAAATTTGTAATGTAAAGAAAAATTCGTCATCTAACTTGAATTAGTTAGGATGTTATTTTCTCATTTGTATTGTATTAATTGTACCCTATTATATTATTGTATACATATCATTTTAAAGGGGAGAACAATGTAAAAATGAACAATGAATAATCAATATTCATTTTTACATAAGAACCAAAATCGCTTAACGCGAGTTTGGATAAAAAATTTATTTGTAGCTTTCTATTTTCGTTTGTGTCACAACCCTACGATCTACCATTTCTATGGTTTAGTCGTATCCATTTTCCATTTTTCATTTGTTATAGAATTTATTATAATTAATTATGATTGCCTTGCATCTCACCCTCGTCCCTAGATTATGCATACACATTGCATATAACAGGATTGGAACCGTAGTTGTACTTCTTAGTCATTAATACCTACTCTTTGTCTCTAATTCGTTCTTGTAAATCTTCCTAATAATGATTTGTACTATACGTACAAATCCAATAACTATGACGTCACATTTTCCCGTCATTAATTTCCTTCATCATATCTCCAGTATTCAATGTATGAAAATTCTTTAACATCATAATAAAAACTGTACACTCTATAGAAGTCATTATTTATATGTTATGTAGTATAAATATAACTATTATTCGACCATATCCCCCCCCCTCATACGTTCATATCTTATCTTGACCATTATCCTATGTCAATTTTATTAAATATTCATTTTGCTCGTGAAACGCAAAACTTTATACATTCGTTCGAAAACGCGCAAATACGTTCTCGTATTATTTTTTTTATTTTTTTATTTTATTATATCACCGCCCGCAATGAACTCGAAAATGCTTAGGTAAGTGATCGAATTCGCTAATGACAGCAAAATCGAACGCTTCTAAGATAAATATCTCCTCTCGCTCTGATTTCAAATTTATAACATGTTATAACATATTATAACATATTATGTTGTATATAAATCCATACCGTATGTGCCCATGTACTTTGTATTATATTTCTAACATCTTAATTGTCTATTAATATGAAACACTGTAAAAACAAAACAAAGTTATAGTAACTGTTTAATTGTAATTAACTGTAATACTTTAATTTATATAACGTAATGTACTTTAATGAAACTGTAATTAATAATAACTTGTAAAGTACTTCATTGAAACTGTAATTAAATGTAATGATTTAATATATAATGTAAGAATGTACTTTAAATGGAAGTGTAATTAAACAATAATAAGTGAATATAAATTAATTGGTAATTGTAATCGTAATTGTAATAAACCAAATGAAAATGTACTCAGTCGTGTACTTAAATTGTACTTATGTACTACTATGAAATGATATCGCCTTCAGAAATGAAGACTCGGCAAAAAAATACGATTAGTTTTTTATTTTTTTAAATTTTTATTTGGAATCTTTCAAACATCTGATCATGTGTTTAAAAGGGGGGAACTTAACCTTCAACTGCCTTCCCCCAACATTTAGGCTTATATTATACATGTATTTGTAAAATGAACTTCACTTCATTACGGGACTCTTCTTTGGTCACTACTTCGATTAACACTCCCTTGTTAGCAGCCTCGCTGCGAGGAGGGGGCAGAGGCCCCTTGCCTCCTTGATTTTTTTAGATTCCGGCCTGAGCCATGGTCGAAAGAGGTCGAACCTCTACCCCTGTAAATTCAGAGCACTACCTGTACATTTTTAGAAGTAAACTACAGTAAGAGAAACTTTTTATTTTCCCCTTCGAGTTGTGCTCTCTTCAGAAGAACTTAGTTAAGTCGATAAGTTATAAAAGAAAAGTCGATAATATTTAGTATCAGAGAAAGTATCAGGGTATTATAGAAAGAGAAGAATTAACAACTGTCGACCCATAAAGCGAGAGAAAGAGACAACCCAAGCACCATAGAAGATATTGGGTCAAACAGTCTGGCGACCGAAAAGAATTAGAGTGTTATAGAAGAAATATCCGTTGCTGCCTCCTAACCAGAGCCCCCGTCGACTCCGAGCCACCCCAGGGCCATAGACGGAGGGGTTAACAACTGGCGACCCTGCCCCAGGATTAAAAAAAAAAAAACTAGCACTCCCAGCACATAGAAGATATTGGCATAACAGTCTGGCGAGTCTGTAGCCAAGAGTTTAACAGTTTGGCGACCCTACTACCAAGATTAGAAGAAGAGGATTTTGACAAGAAGATTTTGACAAGTGGCCTCTCTTTTGCCAGGATAGAAATTACCCTGCATCAGGATAAAACCAGTTGACCGGCGTGTCACGACTTCCAGTTCGTAACAACCACCCTTGAACCGGTGTGTCACGACTCCAAGTTCTCCACGCCTAGTTTTCATCCAAGAAGAAGTAGCCAGCAAGACACGTTTTGAAGACACGTCTTCAGGACACGTCAAGGATTTCGCCGTAGAAATTTTGTTAAGTACAGAGTTGGTTTTTTTCAAGTAATTTGTAAACATTTGAAAAGTCAGTATTATTAACAGTTAATAATGAGTATCAAGCCAGAATTTAACACAAAACACAGTGAACACTTCAGACACCAGTGATACTTTTTTTTAGTGAAGCAGTAATTTTCACAGAAGTTAAAAGTCACAGAAGTTAAAAGTCACAGAAGTTAAAAGTCACAGAAGTTAATTGTCACAGAGTTAATTGTCACAGAGTTAATTTCACTATTATAGTCAGTATAGAATAATTTTATTTTAGGTACCAAACATAATAGTACCGTACCTTCGCGTACATTAGAGTGAAATATTGTTTACATTTTTTATTTTTGTTTACAATTTTTTTCAAATTATCGAATTGAATTGACGTGCAAAATTAAGAAAGAGAGAGTTTACAGAGAGTTTATAGTTATAGAGATACTTGGAAACAGTTTCAAGTTAGACAGTTTCAAGATACTTGATAGAGTTCAAGTTAGACAGTTTCAAGATACTTGATAGAGTTCAAGTTATACAGTTTCAGTTTCAAGATACTTGATAGAGTTCAAGTTAGACAGTTTCAAGATACTTGATTGCATTTCAAGTAAGTCGGTTGCACCAAGAGGGACAACCAAACCCCAGAGGTTAATAGTCTCCACTTGATAGAGATCAAGTGCAGTCATTTTCCATTTTCAGTTAATTTCAAGTTAGAAGATTGCATCCAGAGGGACAACCGCCCCAGAGATTACAGAAGTATTTGAAGTCAGTTTTGAAGTCAGTTTTGAAGTCAGTTTCAAGTCTCAGTTTTCAAGTCTCAGTTTTCAAGTCTCAGTTTTCAAGTCTCAGTTTTCAAGTCTCAGTTTTCAAGTCCCAAGTCATTTCAATGCAGTCAACTGAATTCAACTTTCTTTGTAGTTTAAGAGAATTTAATTTAAGAAAATGTAATTTAAGAATTTAATTCAACCTTTTTTTGTTGTTTAAGAGAATTTAATTCAACCTGAATTGGCCGGGTTGCGTCTTTAGTTTAACCTTTTTTCTTGTTTGTAAGAAGGAAACTGACCGATTTGTCTTTTCTTTTCATGCCATTGTTGCGTATATAAATATGTAGTTATGTATTTTATTATTTGCAACCAAAACCGTTTTTACAAAGGTTGTAACGATTTGGATAATTATTGTAATGTATATGAGGAACATGTCGTCCCCCCGTTTTGTTTGAACTCTTTTAATTTTTGTTCTAAGTAGTGTGACAAGCAATCTTTTTTTTAAAAAAGCAAAGTGCTCACGAAAAGACGTAATTGTCAATTTCAGACTTGTACCCCCTGCTTAGTCACTACTCAATTCCCCCGAATGTAGTACTCCAAACTTTGTTTTTTATTTTTATTTTATTGTAACACCCCAACTCCGGTTGAACCGTGTCAACCAGAGAAATGGTTCAACCATACTTAATTCCTCTTTGGTACTATGGAACATAACCTCAATTTAGGTTAAGTGTTTTTTTTATATTTTTAAGAATATTATATGTTTAATTCATTATAGTTTATAATTGATTTCTATTTTCAATTTTTATTTTTTAATTTTTTTAATTCGATTAATACTGAGTAATTGTCGTAGTCGAATTTAATTAATTGTGTGCCAAAATTCAATTTTAAAACCGTGAGATTTACTTTCATCAATTGTAAGTTCTTCTAAGTGCGTTTTGTTTATTACCTTAATACGTGTAACTGATTTAATTAAATACTTAAATACTACCTTGAACTTAAAAGATTTTATAATAATAATAATAATAATAATAATAATAATAATCATAGACTTAAACTTAAAAGATTTTATAACCCTAAACCCATCCCTACACATACACACACATGTATGCACACTATATATACTATATATACAAACCTTATGCTAAAATCATTGGATATCACAATAAACTATTTCATTGCGCGTAAGTACTAACTATGCTATTTAATCTTGATCATTTTTGCTTTCTAATATATCTTGCTCATGCATTTATTCAGTTAATTGAACAATCCTCTCGGCTAATCTGTCCCTCGAAATTGTAAGATACACACTTTGTACCTAGTACACCCAAATACACACTAGACCACAGGTCTATACACCATCCACAACGTAATTCGATTTGTACCTACAATAGTCAATAAAAATTAGTTTACAGATTGTACGATTTACATTTTTCCCTTTTATATACTATTCATAATGTATGTAATTTTTCCCACAGAAAAATATTTTTTTTTTTAAATTTAACTATCATTGTTTGTCTAACTTAATTGTTTGTCTAAAATTAAAGTTTTAATCTTTGAATTTTTATACTTTATGAAACTCTCTAAGCAAGTGTCATGTTAAAGATTTGATTACTCTGCATTGTACCCAAACCCCCGAACTCACTTGTTCTATATAAAAATTTGTAATGTAAAGAAAAATTCGTCATCTAACTTGAATTAGTTAGGATGTTATTTTCTCATTTGTATTGTATTAATTGTACCCTATTATATTATTGTATACATATCATTTTAAAGGGGAGAACAATGTAAAAATGAACAATGAATAATCAATATTCATTTTACATAAGAACCAAAATCGCTTAACGCGAGTTTGGATAAAAAATTTATTTGTAGCTTTCTATTTTCGTTTGTGTCACAACCCTACGATCTACCATTTCTATGGTTTAGTCGTATCCATTTTCCATTTTTCATTTGTTATAGAATTTATTATAATTAATTATGATTGCCTTGCATCTCACCCTCGTCCCTAGATTATGCATACACATTGCATATAACAGGATTGGAACCCGTAGTTGTACTTCTTAGTCATTAATACCTACTCTTTGTCTCTAATTCGTTCTTGTAAATCTTCCTAATAATGATTTGTACTATACGTACAAATCCAATAACTATGACGTCACATTTTCCCGTCATTAATTTCCCTTCATCATATCTCCAGTATTCAATGTATGAAAATTCTTTAACATCATAATAAAAACTGTACACTCTATAGAAGTCATTATTTATATGTTATGTAGTATAAATATAACTATTATTCGACCATATCCCCCCCCCCCTCATACGTTCATATCTTATCTTGACCATTATCCTATGTCAATTTTATTAAATATTCATTTTGCTCGTGAAACGCAAAACTTTATACATTCGTTCGAAAACGCGCAAATACGTTCTCGTATTATTTTTTTTATTTTTTTATTTTATTATATCACCGCCCGCAATGAACTCGAAAATGCTTAGGTAAGTGATCGAATTCGCTAATGACAGCAAAATCGAACGCTTCTAAGATAAATATCTCCTCTCGCTCTGATTTCAAATTTATAACATGTTATAACATATAACATATTATGTTGTATATAAATCCATACCGTATGTGCCCATGTACTTTGTATTATATTTCTAACATCTTAATTGTCTATTAATATGAAACACTGTAAAAACAAAACAAAGTTATAGTAACTGTTTAATTGTAATTAACTGTAATACTTTAATTTAATATAACGTAATGTACTTTAATGAAACTGTAATTAATAATAACTTGTAATGTACTTCATTGAAACTGTAATTAAATGTAATGATTTAATATATAATGTAAGAATGTACTTTAAATGGAAGTGTAATTAAACAATAATAAGTGAATATAAATTAATTGGTAATTGTAATCGTAATTGTAATAAACCCAAATGAAAATGTACTCAGTCGTGTACTTAAATTGTACTTATGTACTACTATGAAATGATATCGCCTTCAGAAATGAAGACTCGGCAAAAAAATACGATTAGTTTTTTATTTTTTTAAATTTTTATTTGGAATCTTTCAAACATCTGATCATGTGTTTAAAAGGGGGGAACTTAACCTTCAACTGCCTTCCCCCAACATTTAGGCTTATATTATACATGTATTTGTAAAATGAACTTCACTTCATTACGGGACTCTTCTTTGGTCACTACTTCGATTAACACTCCCTTGTTAGCAGCCTCGCTGCGAGGAGGGGGCAGAGGCCCTTGCCTCCTTGATTTTTTTAGATTCCGGCCTGAGCCATGGTCGAAAGAGGTCGAACCTCTACCCCTGTAAATTCAGAGCACTACCTGTACATTTTTAGAAGTAAACTACAGTAAGAGAAACTTTTTATTTTCTCCTTCGAGTTGTGCTCTCTTCAGAAGAACTTAGTCAGTTAAGTCGATAAGTTATAAAAGAAAAGTCGATAATATTTAGTATCAGAGAAAGTATCAGAGTATTATAGAAAGAGAAGAATTAACAACTGTCGACCCCATAAAGCGAGAGAAAGAGACAACCCAAGCACCATAGAAGATATTGGGTCAAACAGTCTGGCGACGACCGAAAAGAATTAGAGTGTTATAGAAGAAATATCCGTTGCTGCCTCCTAACCAGAACCCCCGTCGACTCCGAGCCACCCCAGGGCCATAGACGGAGGGGTTAACATATATATATATATATATATATATATATATATATATATATATATAATATATATATGTCTGTGTGTAAAAATGAACCATAAATAATTCCCATATTCTTATACTATCATATTCTTCATGTAATTCTTGTATTCATTTATATAGTTCTTGTATCCATTTTAAAATTCATATGTTTATATGGTTCATATATTTATATAATCCTCTATATTCTTTTATATTTAACTTTATATATTGCCAATATTCATATGTATGTACGTGTGTGTATTCATTTTTACATAAGGACCAAAATCAACCAACGCGAGTTTGGATAAAAATTTTTATTTGCTTTCTACTTTGCCAAATAATTGGTGACCTGTTCTTTTTTAAAATCTCATAATAATTTTTTTAGATTTCGCTTAATAAGGAATCCTGCTTAAGCTTTGCAATGTTCATATTTTGTATACATTCTCTTTCGTTATAAAAGATGAGATCATGTATTGCCTAAGCATTTAAATTGTATATCTTAAACCTTAAAATTTTACTCATATGCATATTTTAGTGTTAAGATGCATAGTCCGATTTCCACTTTTAATTAACTTGGCAGATCATGATAACATCAGATCTGAAAAGTCGCGGTTTAAGATAAAAATATGGTTTCATCTTCAAATATTTTGTTTGCTCGTTCAAGCCTTACCACAACTGCAAAATTTACTTTATTTTCGAATATTGTGCAAAAATAATGCAACCTTTTTAGAATTTAATAATAATGATGTTTGCAGTTTTAGGGTATATAAACCCGAGTAAAAATCTTCCATTGTCATTCAGAAGCTAATTCAGAGGCTGAGCACTACCTGTACATTTTAGCAGTAAATTACAGAAAAAGTTAGTCTTTATCTTATCCTTCGAGCCTTGCTCTCTTCAGAAGAACTTAGTTATTAAACTTTCCCGATACGCTATAAGAAGAGTCCGGAATCTTCAGAGAATTTTAGTAAGTCTACCAGAGTCCTCCGAGCCACTATAGAAGAACTCAGAGAGTAAAATAGGAGAAAACTACGACAAGTCACACATTCGTTGCTTCCACCTAACTAGAACCCCCGTCACGTTCGTCAGCCAGACTCTGTTGCATATTTCTAAGAATTTTACTTTTGGAAAGTTTGTAATTTTATATACTTGCGTTTATATTCACATTGTTATAGTTAAATAATTTAATATTAGTGGTTTTTAGCGATTTAAAAGTTTTCATAGCATGCCGGCTTAATTTAATTTGAACTTGTGACGGTTATAAACTAATTTTTAACTGCGCGATGCTGTCGAAGAAAGCGTCGTGTGTTAGGTGTAGGGTAAACCGGTGGTATTCGGAATTTAAAGATTATAACGGCGGTCGTATGGCGATTACCGAGAGATCAGTTTGTTTCTTTTGCGAGTTAATGGAGGAAATAGTTGACATAAAAGGCAGTGTACGTGAGGTAACGGAGAGACTTGCAACGCTTGATGAGGGCAGGGGTAGGGCTACGGTTGACGAAAGCCGAACCGATACTAACGTTGAAGACGTTAGTAATTTGAAGGGTGAGGTGCTTAAACTAGTTTCTAGTTTAGGTAGCTTGTCGGGAAGGTTGGATAGAGTTGAGGAAGGGGTTAAGGTTGGTCCGAGAGTAGTAGATGGGGAGGGATTTAGAGAAGTTAAGGGTGGAGCTAGGCCGCGTACGTTAGGTGATAGGAATCCCCCCCTATCGAGGTTTCGAACCCTTTCGCCCATTTGGAAAGGGACGTGAATGAGGGGGAAACTATTTTAATTGGGGACTCTTTAGTGCGCCACATGGACAAAGAGTTCGTTGAACGGCATCCAACCAAGAGGAGGAGGGTCTGTCTCCCAGGGGCCAGGGTTGACAGAGTTAGAGACGAAGTGGATAGGATTGACGTTGCCTCCCGTCACTCGATGTTGGTGACGATGGTAGGAGGCAACGACTCGTATAGGCCCGATACGAGAGTGCCTGACCTTTTGGAGAGATATAGGGGTTAATTAGGTCCCTGAAGGCGAGGTCAGATAGGTCTTTAGTTCTAGGTATTACCCCTAGGCACGGGTTTGGGTCTTAGGATTACGTAAAAACAATATTTTTGAATAATAAATTAGAAGAGATTTGTGCTGAGGAAAATGTACCCTTCGTAAAGCTGTGGTCCGAATTCAGTGATCCTAGCCTTTTTATAAAAGATGGGGTGCATTTTAATGAAATAGGTAATGCTAGGCTAGGTAGGTTAATAGACGAAAACGTGCGAAAGCTGTATAGGTCGAAGCCTTCTTTAAACGTTGTGGGTCCGGGGAACGCGGGCCCGACGTGAAAAATAGTTTAAAACGCCGGCCCGTGGTAAAAAATAACTTAAACGTCTTTTATTGTAACGCGCGTAGTATTAGAAATAAATTAAACGAATTTAAGGCGATAATTTATTCCGGCAACTACGATATAGTTGCTATCACTGAAACGTGTTAAATACCGTGACTCGGGACTTGTTGGGGGAACTTGATATACCGGGTTTTAAACTCTTTACTAATGATAGGTTACATAGGTTTGGTGGCGGCGTTTTGCTGTACATTCGTAATTCCCTTAGGGCTATCGAGGTTAAGATAGATTTTCCGGCAGCAATTAATGCGATATGCGTTGAAGTTAGGGCACGTAGTATTAGTTTTAATTTTGTTGTTTATAGACCTCCCGTTCAACCCTCGACACCGATACTAGATTTTACTCACTTCTTGGTAACTTTATTGACAATCGGAATAGTATAATTGTCGGAGACTTTAACTGCCCTAATGTTAATTACGAGACTTTTACTGGTAATGAGGAGGGTTTGAGATTGATTGAGTTCATGGGATAATTTTTTACGACAGATAGTTACCGAACCAACGCGCGGTGACAATATTTTAGATTTGGTGATGACGAACGGCGAAAATATAGTCGAAGTTTAGAAGTAGGCGAGAGTTTAGGATGTAGTGATCATCAAATTCTTAGGTTTAAGTTATGATAGAAAACACTAAGGATAGTAACGTAATAGAAGTCCCTGATTTTCGTAGGGCTAATTTTGATAGTTTTGCGGATAGGATGAGAGTAGTGGACTGGGATAACTTATTTATGGGTAATGACACAAATTTGCATTGGGAGGCGTTTAAAGAAAGTTTTATGAATATTGAAAGGGAGTTTATTCCTCGTAGGCCCAAGCGCGCTAGAAATCATGGTAGGCCCAAGTGGTGGACTAGGGAAATAGGCGAGTTCATAAACGAGCGTAACATTGCGTATAGACTTAATAAGCGCAATGGCACGGCAGCTAACTTTATCGAGCTTAGACGTCAGGTTAAAAGATCAGTTAGGAATGCTAAGCGTAATTTAGAGATACTTATAGCTGCGGATAGTAAACATAATCCAAAAAAGTTTTTTGAATACGTCAATAATCGTAAGCCGATAAAAGATAACATAGGCCCTCTAGTGGATGTTAACGGCGCTTTGGCGTCTGACGCTCAGGCGATGGCGGGTACTTTCAATAACTTTTATGCGACAGTTTTTACCGTAGAAGATGTAAATAACGTCCCCGACGTGGACGATATCGTTCCATTTAGTAGCGAGACTATTTTGGATGAAATAACTGTTTACGAAGGTGAGATTGCGCATTATATCGATAGGCTAAAAGTTAGCAAGGCTCCAGGCCCTGACGCTTTTTATCCTAGGCATTTGAAAGATTTGAAAGACGTTATCGTAGGCCCCTTAACGAAGATTTTTAATCAGTCACTCGAAACGGGGATTGTTCCTGAAGACTTCAAATTAGCTAACGTCACGCCCATTTTTAAAAAAGGCTACCGCGCCGTACCTAGCAATTATAGGCCCATTAGCTTAACGTCAATTGTCGGTAAACTTTTGCAATCTGTACTTAGGGATCGTATCATCGATCACTTAGAAAGTAGAGATTTGATTAATAGTAGTCAGCATGGGTTTCGACGCCATAGATCTTGTTTAACTAATTTGTTAGAATTTTATAACGAAATAGTGCGCGAATACGATAGGCATAGAGCGGCTGACGTTATTTATTTAGATTTTAAAAAAGGCGTTCGATACAGTTCCGCATAGAAGATTAATTGCGAAGGTTAAAGCGCACGGTATACGCGGTCAGGTAGCTAACTGGTTAGAGGAATGGCTTCGTGCTAGGAGACAGAGGGTCGTTGTTAATGGTAGTGAATCGGGGTGGTTGGATGTAGGTAGCGGTGTCCCACAGGGTTCAGTGTTAGGCCCATTGCTATTCGTAATTTACATTAACGACATAGATGTAGGATTGACTAGTAACGTGTAAAAATTCGCGGACGATACTAAAATAGGCGGTAAGGTTGTTAACGAGGACGATAGAAATAGGCTCCAAGACGCTGTAAATAGGATTATGGAGTGGGCGGATAAGTGGAAGATGCAATTTAACGTAGACAAATGTAAAGTTTTGCATGTAGGTTCTCGTAACAATAATTACACGTACACGATGGATGAGAGAGAGTTAGCGAGCGTTGACGAGAAAGTAGATTTAGGCGTACGCGTATCTAAGGATTTAAAAGTTAGGAACCAGTGCCTGGAGTCTTGCCCAAAAGCTAATAGGATGCTAGGCTTCATAGCGCGTAATTTCGAATTTAAATCGAAGGATATTATATTGCCCCTTTACAAGTCCCTAGTCAGGCCTCATTTAGAATATACCGTTCAGTTTTGGTGCCCGTATTTGCGCGAGGATATTGATAGGTTTGAAAGGGTTCAGCGTCGTGCCACGAAACTAATTCCGTCATTGCGCAACAAGCCTTATGAAGATAGGATAAAAGAGTTAGACTTGCATTTACTCGAAACTAGGAGATTAAGGGGGGAGCTTATTGAAGTTTTCAAAATCGTTAATAACATCGATAACGTAAATTTTGACAAACTGTTCACTTTCGATAACAGCAATACTCATAATAACGGATTTAAGTTGCGCGGCAGACGTTTCATTACTAATATCGCTAAAAACTTCTTTACGTTTAAAGTAATTGATAAATGGAATAATCTTCCCGCCTCAGTCGTTCATTCTACCAGCGTTAATATGTTTAAGAACCGTTTAGATAGGTATTTTAAAAATATTAACGTTGTTTAAAATAAAAAAACAATTAGTAACAGGAGCTCTGGGGGTGGTGGTCGAAGATGAGTCTGTTGACGATTAATGCCAGCTTGTGACATGCCAGCGTGTGATGCCAGCAATAAAATAAAAAAAAAAAATTAGACTAACATGAACGTAGATGTAGCTCGTAGAGTAAACTAACCCACTTTTTGTTTAATTTTACCTACTTTTTTTTTTATCCTCTCCTTACCTGCATGTCTGTAACTCTCTTTACTTGCATGTCTGTAGTTTGCATGGTATGACTGTGAGTTAAGACCACAACACCAACAGCAACAACAACAGCCCTATAAATCGAGGCCAATGCAGGGAACACCACCCCAGAAACAAGCCCCCCAAACCCAGAATACACGCCCTCCTCTACAGTGTTTTAACTGCGATAGCTTTGGGCAAATGATAAGTCAGTGCAATTATCCCTCTTATTTCTCCCACTGTCACGAACATGGTCATCGCCGTGGCGATCGCCAAAAGTGTGCTGATAAAGCCCCTGCAGGGTATAGACCCCACTTTCAGAAACCAAACCACCCACGTTCCCAAAACGTATCTCAAAAGTCATCCAATCCCCAGAAACCAGTCCATTCCCAGCCTCAGTCGAACCACCTACCCAATAGATTACGACCACAGGGTCCACCACACTCTTACCCCATGTACAAACCCAGTACAACCAGTAAGGTCAGCTAGTTCGGTACGTAGAAGTACCCGTGGAGGAATCATTTTCCCCAGAGTACAGTTTTCAAGAACACCCTCCAGCGTATGGTAATCCCGTAGAATATGACCCAGGTCCCCCCATAGAAGACAATTCGAGCCCTTTTTTAGACCCTACATTGGAGGCGGCAGTTCAACCCCCTCCCTTCTAAATTACAGTAATGAACCCAGATACGCACACAAACTCCCCATCAGGATAATAGGTGCGGACCTCCTAGATTTAGTAATAAATTGTAGCGCTGATAACCAAGATTTAACTGCTCTCCTAGATACAGGAGCACACGCGACGTTAATTAAAAAACAATGTGTAGATGAATTACTAGAGAGTACGAATTACAAATATGAAATTAAGGCACCCTCCTGTCAACTCAGAGGAGTTACGGGCACACCCATACCTACATACGGAGAAATTGAATTATATTTAGAAGTTGGAAACGCGGTATACCCCGCGAAATGTTGTACAGTGGACACAGGCGCCACCTTTCAGATAGACATCCTACAAGGTATGGATATTTTTAACTGGAATCAATGGGAGATTTACCCAGCCGGAAAGTTAGTAAAATGTAGAAATAGGACACACCATCTCCGTGAGAATGACAGACAGCTTAATGCTAATAGAATTAGTTCAGTTCAGATTTCCCAAAGAAATAGGAAATCCCTTCCACTTGATAGCAGTTCAAGTCAGCCGGTTGCATCCAGAGGGACAACCGCTCCAGAAATCAGACCCCAGGGTAATCAGTTCCAGTTGTTGAATCCAGTTGGATCAACACAGCCAGTTTCCCGTCAGCCAGTTTCCCGTCAGCCAGTTTCAGTTCCGCCCATAAGGCAAATTTTAGTCGCCGAACCAGAGTCAGATTCACAATTTTTCATATGCCCTACCGAGCATATAACACTAGCACCTTATGAGAAGATTTGTTTCCTAGCAAAAGTAGTCGACAGTCAAAGAAAATTATTAGAGTCAGAGCGTACTCTGATTACACTGGTCTACAAATTTTGAAAAAGTTTGTGCTTCCGAGATAAAATGTGTTTCCTCTTATGGATTTTGGGGTGCTGAAAACGAATATGACCATAAAAACAGTCGATTGGCTACAGTTTCAAAAAAAATTTAAGTTACACATTTTGCGTATATGTATACCATATATTAGTAACATACCTGTATAATGCAGTCACTTATATTGATTCAACCCGTCGCTTCTTTGCTTGTCTCTTGTATTCAACTTCTGGAGCATCTCTTGTTATTGTCCAGCAGTAGTCTGCTAACAATGATGGACTCCATTTCCCCTGGTAGCGTTTCTCCATCGCTGAGATATCCTGGTGGAAACGTTTACCATGTTCATCGCTGACTGCTCCGCAGTTGGCCGGAAAAATTCCAGGTGCGAATGGAGGAAATGTATCTTTAAAGACATATTGCAGCCCATTTTTTGATAGGACAACAGCAGGTTTTCCACCAGCTCCCTGTAATTGTCAGCTTTGGTATTTCCGAGAAAATTGGTTGCTACTAACCGGAAAGCATTCCACGCTGTCTTCTCCTCACCACATTGGATACGGTCGAACTCCTCATCTCTAAGAAGCTCGCGGATCTGTGGACCAACAAATACACCCTCCTTGATTTTTGCTTCACTGAGCTTTAGGAATTTACCACCGAGGTACTTAAAAGCTGCCCTCGTTTTATCCATAGCCTTAACAAAATTTTTGATGACGCCCAGTTTGATGTGTAAGGGTGGTAACAAAATCTTGCTCGATTCTACAAGTAGAGGATACTGAACATTTTTTGTTCCAGGTTTTAATGAGTGTCGGAGTGGCCAATCCTTCTTGATGTAATGAGAAGTCCTAGCCCTACTATCCCATTCACACAGAAAACAGCAATACTTAGTGTAGCCCGGCTGCAGTCCAAGCACGATAGCAACAACTTTCAAGTCACCACAAACCTGCCACTGATGTTTGTCATAGTTTATGCAGTTCATAAAGTTGCTAATTCATGTTGTCATATGTTTCCTTCATGTGGACTGCATGACCAACTGGAATTGATGGCAATACGTTGCCAACATGCAACAAAACAGCTTTTAGACTCAACTTCGATGAATCAATGAACAGTCTCCACTCATGAGGATTATGAATAATGTTGAGAGCTGCCATCAGACCATCGATGTCGTTGGAAGCTACAAGGTCACCTTCCATGATGAAGAATGGGACAAAATCTTTTTGACGGTCACGAAACTTACACACACTAACATTTTCAGCGAGGAGATTCCACTGCTGCAATCTGGAGCCCAACAGCTCTGCCTTACTCTTTGGCAGTTCTAAATCTCTGATAAGGTCGTTTAATTCATTCTGAGTTATCATGTGCGGTTTAGAAGATGTCAAGTTATAAACAAATTCAGGGTCTTGTGAAATTGAAGGCTCACAAGGTTCGCAGGTTCCTTCATTCTCCTCGTCCTCTGACTCCAGGGAGAATGAGTGTGGGGGCTCAGGAACGGGTAGTCCTTCGCCGTGAGGTACCGGGCGTATAGCAAACACTAAAAAGAGTTTGACAAGGGTGCACTGTATGACTTCCGCGAATGAACTGATGCTGTGGCGTAATATGTAGACGCCTGTGACACATCGACACCTTGACTCTATTGCGCATGCGCGTAGTTATATTTTTTATTTTAATAAATTAATGTAATTACATTGCATTTTAATAATTTTAAATTAGGTAAGGTTAAGTTAGGTTAGTATTCCATTTATATTAATATAAAAACATTATGGGAAGCAATGCATCGATGTGTCACAGGCGTCTACATATTACGCGACAGATGCAGTCCAGTTAGTAGGGTACAGAGTTGCGTGATATATTTATAGATAGAGCCAATTGGCAATTTTAGGCATCATTTTCATATTCAGTGACCCAAAATTAGTAAAGATTGACTACTTTTATTTCCGAAGCATTTTGGCTGTAGACCAGTGTTACAGAGAAAAGTAATTTCAAAAGAGATGTTCTTATTGCCCAAGTCCTTAGTCAGAGTCAGAATTCAGCTGTCCCTGTTGTTTGTTTAAACAAAGGAAAAAGCCCTATAGAATTAACTCAAATCAGAAAATAGGAACTGTTTCCACAGTAGAAGTAGATTCAAATTTCCCCATCAGTATGATAAATCGTGTTTCCAGTTCCTTAGAGTTAAATCCTTCAGTATTAAAAGAAGAATATAAGAAATGTCTGGAGCACTCCCTTCAGGAGTCACCAGCTTTACAAGATCTCAAACTAATGGAATCACGTCTCGATTTCCTGATAAGAAATAGAGATGTGATTGCCCTGAGAAGTCTGTTCGCTGTGGTGAGCCAGCGTCTGTGGTTTACTGGTCCTATCTCTAACAGAGCCAGCCCTGCAGGAAGTACTAAATCCCTGACTGCACAGACAATTTTATAGCCATAGTATTGATCAGTTGAGAGATCTTGAATGACCTTGTCAGGAAGCTTGATCAGTGGAGGGCCAACAGAGATTCGGGTGAAGTTTGGATTGATATCAAAGTCTGTAGCAGAATCAAGCAGCTTTCCTATTGGCCCGGATAATTTTTTGTCTGACAGAGTAGGGCCATCAAGGTCAACAATGAGATGGCGCAGGGGAAGTTCAACAGTGTGCAGGTTGCACACCAACCAGACCAGCTTTCTCCCCAGGTGCAGCTCCAGCTTCCGCATTACTCCAGCTTTCACACCAGTGTTGACATTTGTTGAGTCTCCTCCAATGGTCAACAAGGTCTTATCATAACCCCTCTCTTTCAGCCAGGCAAACAGGACCTTAGCAATCTTCTCCGCATGTGACTCCTCTTTAGTTGCTTTCTCTGGGGTAAAGTGGAACAGATAGTAGCTGCCAGGCTCACTAACAACACTATAGTGTTCTTCCTTGATCTTTGCGGGAAAAGATTGGTCACTGCCCTCAGCTTCCATCATCACATTGGTCAGGTCAATCCGCCCATCAAAGAGGATGCAAGAGATCCCCCCCTCCTCCCTGCACTTCTTCTCGAACTGTTCCCCCAGCTCTCTCATCAACTTCTCCTGTGCTCTCTTGACCTTGCTCTTATCAATCACTTTACTTGTATTGTCTTCTGTGATGATTCCTGCGTCAATCAGAGCTGTTGTTGCTATCGCTGCAGTTGGCCTCAGCCCTATGCCATACCTTACACTAGCAAGGGCAATGTTTTGAATCTCATCATAGTTTGCGCGCCAGAAAACCGTCAAAATATTTCATATACCAAACTGTATGATAATTACAATTAAGTGGAATGGCACACCTTTTTATTTGAGTATTTAAACATTATTATTATTATATGAATTACATTATATGTGTTTATATGAATTAGTTAGAACAATGCTCTATGAGAGATAACGTGAGCAGCCATGATAGAAAACGTGAGAAGACATATTCTGGGGTAACTACAATAGTAAAATAATCAACAATTTAATAATCAACTGCAAAATGATGTAGGTTAGGGTTATCAGAATTAAATATTTTCTTCAGAATTGTGTTCTATACACCAAAATATGTCATTTGAACACCCCTCTCCATTGATTTAAAAAAAATGCATAGTATGACCCGCCCTAATATAGGACAGAAACTGTTCAAAGGTTTATTCGGATTAGCAAACGAAGATATTAAAAGAATCGAATTCAAATTGAATCTCTTCGCGCGAAATCGACAGTATAATGGACACATGTTAGAACAAACTATTAGGTCACTACACGAAAACAATCGCTTCCTCCACTCCCTTTCGGACAGATTCACATACCTTGAAGCCATGTTAGCTCAATACAAAGAACACAAAAGGGATCGAGCATTAATAGAGATAATTAATCTACAAGTAACCCTAATCGATAAATACTTACAACGAATAACTACGATTCATTCCAAGGTTTTGCGTGCAACCCAGCTAGCACATGGAAAAATCACTCTTTCCACCCTTCGAGTTGTGCTCTCTTCAGAAGAACTTAGTCAGTTAAGTCGATAAGTTATAAAAGAAAAGTCGATAATATTTAGTATCAGAGAAAGTATCACCCATATTCCCATTCAACCACACTAATTACCCCCAATTTCTAGAATACACCTGGACTGTACATGGACCACGCCCCTACACATACCTCATAATTATACCATTTTTCGATGTCCTCACTTATGACGTATATAAATTTCACCCTTTCCCAACACCTTACCGAAACAACTCTATCGATTGTATTTACCCACCGTACCACCTTACCTTTTCCTAACCAAAGATCTGTCAGCCTATTCTATGATGTCAGATAGCGACGTCCGGCATTGCCGATTCCCGCAACCAAATAAACAACTCGTTTGCCCTCCACTCAAACCAGTTATTCTTCCAACTACTAGGTCTTGCTTTAATCGACTTAATTCGTGACCAGCATGCCCCGGTATGTTCATTTAAAAAATTTAATTCCCCTAAAACCGTCCAACTACGAATTGGACCAGACATCTGGGTTTCTCTCGCGAACAGGACTGCCGCTACTCTCGAGTGTCCGTCAAATTATTCCCTCATCACAATCCCTATGGTTATTCGGCTACCAATTGGTTGCTCCTTGCGTTCAAAAACCCTCCAAATATACAACCCGTACAAGGTTACCATTAATAACTCATACCCCTTCCCGTCGCAAATTAAATTTAAACCCGTCATAGAGATCTTAAATCTCTCCATAAAACCCGTAACCATCCTACCCGAGCTACATGCCCCTGAATGGAATGATCAATTGAGTCGTTTAAAATTTCGGATGATAACCAAAACAACCTCTTAAAAATATTACAACCTGTTACAATTTTCCCAACATCTGCCGTTAGCATCAATATTATATCTGCTATTATCCTCGGTATATTTGTGGTGTAAAGATGGTTCTTGGAACAAAGAAAAACAAGACACCGAACGACATGAAACTATTTATGCACGACCAAGAGTGCGTACCCAGACACGTGAACTAGACTTAACCACCCTACTTATGTTGTGTATATAAATCTGTATTATAAAACCCATGGTTATCATCTAGTTAGCATTAGTTAGGATGTTACATTATTATATTAATATCATTCTAGAGGGGAGAGCCCTGTAAAAATGAACGATAAATAATTCCCATATTCCTATACTATCATATTCTTCATGTAATTCTTGTATTCATTTGTATAGTTCTTGTATCCATTTTAAAATTCATGTGTTTATATGGTTCATGTATTTATGTAATCCTCTATATTCTTTTATATTTAACTTTATATAATGCCTATATTCATATGTATGTACGTGTGTGCATTCATTTTTACATAAGGACCAAAATCGCCCAACGCGAGTTTGGATAATATTTTTGATTTGCTTTCTACTTTGCCAAATAATTGGTGACTTGTTCTTTTTTAAAATCTCATAATAATTTTTTTAGATTTCGCTTAATAAGGAATCCTGCTTAAGCTTTGCAATGTTCATATTTTGTATACATTCTCTTTCGTTATAAAAGATGAGATCATGTATTGCCTAAGCATTTAAATTGTATATCTTAAACCTTAAAATTTTACTCATATGCATATTTTAGTGTAAAGATGCATAGTCCGATTTCCACTTTTAGTTAACTTGGAAGATCATGATAACATCAGATCTGAAAAGTCGCGGTTTAAGATAAAAATATGGTTTCATCTTCAAATATTTTGTTTACTCGTTCAAGCCTTACCACAGCTGCAAAATTTACTTTATTTTCGAATATTGTGCAAAAATAATGCAACCTTTTTAGCGTTTAATAATAATGATGTTAGTAGGATTGGGGTATATAAACCCCAGTAAAAATCTTCCATTGTCATTCAGAAGCTAATTCAGAGGCTGAGCACTACCTGTACATTTTAGCAGTAAATTACAGCAAAAGATAGTCTTTATCTTATCCTTCGAGCCTTGCTCTCTTCAGAAGAACTTAGTCATTAAACTTTCCGGATACGCTATAAGAAGAATCCGGAATCTTCAGAGAATTTTAGTAAGTCTACTAGAGCCCTCCGAGCCAATATAGAAGAACTCGGAGAGTAATATAGAAGAAAACTACTACAAGTCACACGTCCGTTGCTGCCAACTAACTAGAGCCCCCGTCGACTTCGAACCAACACAGGCCATAGACGGAGGGGTTAACATTATATATATATATATATATATATATATGTTATAATGTTTCAGACCAACAAAGACACTAGGATCCACTCATGGCTGGTCTACCTAACTGTGTTCGTAATTGGGTATTGCACATGTCCTCCGTGGTGGCGGAGGGGACCTACAATTTTACGTGGGTTCCGAACAACAAAGCCTTAATTTTACTACCTTAAACTATACCGAGTTTATCAACATATGCGTCTAATCGATTTTTAAACATGTTTATAGAGGTGCTACTAATTACTTCTACCAGCAAACTATTCCACCTATTTCCTATTCTATGCGTAAAAAAGTTTTTGGCAACTGCTGTCTCGAACCTTCTACTTGTCAACTTACACCCGTTATTTCTAGTCCTATTATATTGAGATATTTCGTAAAAGCTATCTCTATCTACGTTATCGAACCCATTCATAATTTTGAACAACTGGATTAGATCAGCCCTTAGCCTCCGAGTCTCGAGTGTAGTCAATTTTAACTCCTTAAGCCTATCTTCGTATGACTTTGACCTAAGCGACGGAATCATCTTAGTTGCTCGTATTTGAACTCTCTCGATTTTGTCGATATTTTTTCGCATATGCGGACTCCAAAATTGGATCGCGTACTCCAAATGTGGTCTAACTAATGATTTATAAAGAGGAACTATAATATCGCACGATTTCTACTCAAAATTCCGCGCTATAAAACCTAACACTTTGTTCGCCTTATTGACCGCTGCTGTACTTTGTTTCGCTACTTTTAAATCACGAGTGACTATAACTCCTAGATCTTTTTCCTGCTCTACGCTTGTTAACTCTTTCTCTGACATACTATACGCAAAATTACCGTTACGCGAACCTATATACAAAATTTTGCAGTTATCGACGTAAAATCTCATTCGCCATGTGACTGACCAATCAACGATTTTATTCAGATCTTCCTGGATTTTACCTCTATCTTCGTCATTAATCGCCCTACCACCCAGCTTCGTGTCATCCTCAAACTTTGAAACTGTACTGACTAGGCCGACATCTACAGAAAATCGTTAATATATATAAGAAAAAGCAAGGGGCCCAATACAGAACCCTGAAGAACGCCACTCGCTACATTAGCCCAACACGACTCCGCTCCATCAACGACCACCCTCTGTTTCTTACCTCGCAACCACTCTTCTATCCAATTTATTACTACACCCCGGACTCCATGAGCCTTTGTTTTTTCAGTCTTTTGTGCGGTACGGTGTCAAACGTTTTTTGAAAATCTAAATACACTACATCAACCGCCCGATATCTATCGTAAACGTCAACCACGCTTTGGAAAAATTCTAAAAGATTAGTTAAGCAAGATTTATTTCGCCTAAAACCGTGCTGCGTATTTCTAACTAGTTTATGCAATTCTAAGTATTCGACTATACGATCCTTAATTATTGATTCTAGTAGCTTACCTACTACAGACGTTAAACTGATTGCTATATAATTTCCCGCCGCACCTTTATCGCCTTTCTTAAAGATAGGTGTTACGTTTGCTAACTTGAAATTATCTGGTACGCACCCCTCAGAAATAGACGCATTAAAATTCTTTGTTAGCGGCACAACAATGCTATCTTTTAATTCTTTTAGTTGTATGGGATATATGGAATCCGGCCCCGGTGATTTACGCGTTTTCATTTTATCAATATAGCGCATTACCACCTCTTCACTAACCACAATATTATCCAAAATATTACCATTATCAAAAGGAATTATATGTATGACCGTAGGGATGTTCGTTACATCTTCTATAATAAAAACTGTAGTAAAAAATTCGTTCAGCAAGGTAGCCATTGCCTTGTTTTCAGAAACTAGATCTCCATTTACATTTTTGAAAGGCCCCAAGACACTTTTTACTGGATTTCTATTGTTGACGTATTGAAAGAATCGCTTGGGGTTTTCTTTACCGTCACGAGCTATGGAGATTTCAAATTCGCGCTTGGACTTTTTTATTACACTTTTCGCTTCACGCCTTAGAGATATGTAGTTGTTTCGTAACGACAAATTGTCTTTATCGCACTTATGTAGCCTATAAGCCCTATCTCTACTCTTTGTAGTGTCTCCTTCTCTAGAAGTAAACCACAAGGGCTTTTTGTTTACTTTCGCACGCTTAATTTTGTACGGTACACATTCCTCATTTATAGTCTTAAATACTGTTTCGAACGACTCCCACATTAGTTTTGCGTTGGAGTTCCCCATTACGTTTGCCCAATTGACTTGTGACAATTTATTTCGAAATTTATAAAAGTCTGCGTGCTGGAAGTTAGGAATTTTAGTCGAGTTAGTTGGTTTCGAGTGACTTACTGAGAGGAAAAAGCAGGGCTGTGGAGTCGGTACTAAAATTTGCCGACTCCAACTCCGACTCCGACTCCAAAAATTTTAACATTCCGACTCCGACTCCAGAAATCTGACTTGTATAATTACGACTCCGACTCCGACTCCGATGGAATGTTAAGGCCAAATTGATTACGATTAGCTTTATTAGGCCAATGGAGATTCATAAACAAGGCATTTCGTCACCACCACATAACTCATCAGGTTACTTAGTGGCTGTAACTACGCCTTAATGGCTTTTTTTCTCTTTATTGAAAAATTACAATAAATCCCAAAATACAAACTGATTGAAGCTTAAACAAAATAAGATTATTATTGGTTTAGCAAATTAATAAGATGTTTTTGTATTATTATAAACAACCGTAACAAAATGTACTAACGTAAACTGAATTTGTTCTTAAAAAAAGGATCGCTTCCATTAAATCTTCTTTCAGTGATGCTCTTAAGTCAGAGCGGATGATTTTAAGGGCTGAAAATAAGGTTCTACACTAATTTCAGTAGGTGGCAAGGCCGTAACAGTCATAGAAGCATCTTGGACAATTTTGGGGTATTTAGCAATTGCTTCTTTCACAGTCAACTTTGATGAACGATCAATCTTTTCCACCTCCTCCAATGATTTATAGAAATTGATTTTGAATTTATCCAATGCACTCTGGGGGTGTTCCTCCTGTTCCAATTCCAATCGTCTTCGCTTTGATCGTTCTTGTCTGTCCAGATGTTTTTCAAAATCTAATTCTTCATCAGAGCCTGAATTTGATGACGACGACGAAATCGTATGACTGCCATGAAGTGGCCCAACTACTGCCTCGGATTCATCATTACCATGATCTCGTAGACCTTCAATATGTATGGCTACATCACATAAGGCAGCTATGGCTCTGATTTGCTGCGCTTCTGTTAATGTCACTCTGTACATGGCATCAACATATATAGCAGCCAAAAGAATATCATTGTCTAGCAGAAGCTTTTCTCTCTGTATCATCGAATTCCTTATATCACCGGCTAGTATGCCACCAGTTTGAGAAAGACGGAAAATAAGCGTCTTCCACTCCTTATAGAATAAGCCAGGAGTCAAATCATCTGATTGCAATTTTTTTGTCACGTTATAAGGATGGCGAAGTAAGCCCTCGAGTTGTTTTACCTGATCCCACTGAGCCTCAGTCATGATGACATCCGGGGAGGCCATGTCGCTAAGGAAAGGTTTTATTTCAAGAATCCGTTGAATCATCATGTATGTGCTGCCCCACCGAGTCGCTTGGTCCAAAATTGCTCCTTTGCCAGCTCGTCGCTTCAAAATAGAGTCTAGTTTTGGCGTTCTAGCTGCCACAGCAATTTTTCGTATTCTTCCAATGAGATTAGCTGCATGTTGTCCTTTCAAGCCATCGCGTATTGCCAACTGCAGTGTGTGGACACTGCAGCGCATATGATGGATTTTGGATATTCTTGCTGCAGTATCCACAAATGAATCTAATGTATCGTGAATATCATGATCATCAACCACCATTACTTGTTCATTATCTTCAGAATAATCATCAACATAATCATCACTGTCTTCTGAATCTTCCACAACTTCTTTTTTGTTAAATTTTTCAAGTGTTTTCACCATGTTGGAAGCATTGTCCGTTACAATTGACAATACCTGGTCCTTTCTGATGTTAAAATCATTTAATACATCCATTAGTAGTTTTTCAAGATAATCACTGGTATGCTGTGCTTTAGTATCTCTTACTGCTAATGTCCGCGTGACTACTTCTTTTTTATCATTGATAAAGCAAATATTAATTGCAAAATAGTTTACTCTATGGCGAGTACAGGAATCCATCTTTAAGAACAGGATTCGTCCTCGAAGACATTCTTTTAGTGCATGCTTCTGCTTTTGCGATTCTTCCATTATCATATTACGAATGTTGCCACGTTCTAATGAAATGCCAAGTATATTTGCCATTTCCCCATTCAGATTAGCAAAGGCCGGGGTTCAAAAAAATGTTAGAGGGAGAGAATTCTTTACAACCATTTTAATTATGCATGCTTTAAATTTGTCTGCTGTCATAGTCACTGTGACTTTTTCACTCATAAAATATTTTGTGACAGTAGTTTGACGAGAACTTGTGCTTGAATTGTCATCAGCCTTCTTCTCTCTTTCATCATCCTTTTCATTCACAATTTTGTAATCCTTTGGATGATGCCGTTGAAGGTGGCGTTTTAGATTTCCTGCTCTTGTTGGAGCATTGGATCCTTCACCTGAGAAGGCACTAATTTTGGCATCACATATTTTTTCCTGATCATCAGTGCCCTTTTGGCACTGACATACGTAATATTTTCCATCAGCAGTGAGTGAAAAATATTCAAAAACAGCAGATTTATACTTTTGATGTGACATTACGCTGTTATCATTACTTATCAAATTGAAATCTAAAAATCTGAAAAAGATTTAGGGTTGCTAGTACAAAATTTTTAAATTTCCTTATTATTAATTATGTTAATTAATTAATTATAATCCTTATTAATTATAAGCAACTATATTTATATATTATTTATATTTATATACAGGGGTTAGACAAAATAATATGAACACCCGCCGATTTCACTGGTTATCTTTACGGACTGCTCAGACACAAAGTAAACGGTCAAATGACTGGCAAACCTATTTAAATGCGTAACAAAGAGTGTATACGTCATGTTATAACCCTCACGTTGTTTTTACAGATCTGAGTTTGTGTGTATATATATATATATATATATATATATATATATATATCTACCGTAAATTGCGGCGTATAAGTCGACTTTTTAAGCATGAAAAAATCTCTCCAAAACTTAGGGTCGACCTATACACCGGGTATAAAAAGTGAACCTCTACCACAGAGTGGTAAACAAGCCTATCTAAACAAGACACTACATGGGTAATGACAGTTAACGATACATAATGACAGTTTATTGATTATACACACAATGACAGTATTACTGTAATTAAAACCTTAGGCCTAAGATAAACAATTAAAATTTTACTGTAACTCCAAGATTACGGTAATTTTGTTTCAAAATTATATTTTATTGACAATGAAAGCGTGTACGAACACATTTTAATATCCTTCGAGGTCTGCATACGGGTCCGATTCACTGGAAGATCCAACTTCGTCTTCGTTGCTTTCGCTGTCATCCTCCTCGTCACCGTCTCTCCACAACAAATCATCTTCTTCCCTATCCATTGCATTTGAAATTCCACATTTTTTGAACGATTTTACAACAGTTTCTACACGAACAGCTTCCCAAGATTTTATCACAAAATCGCACAACACATCCAGTGGTGGAGCACGCATATTACCACCCTTTGTGAATGACTTTTCTCCCTCAACCATCCATTTATTCCACTCCAAACGAACATTGTCCATAAACATTGTTGCTTTCGCTATAGGCTGTAGCCACATTCCAATTCTAGCCTAGCTTTTGTTTGGGGGTCGACTTATACGGCGAGTATACCAGAGTAACCAGAATTTTGAGCTGAAAATTTTGAGGTCGACTTATACGCCAGGTCGACTTGTACGCCGCAATTTAAGGTAGTTTATATATATATATATATATATATATATATATATATATCGTAAAGAAACGACGCTTGTATAGGAGATATTCCGCGCAAGACGAGAGAGAGAGAACGGAACAAATGAAAAAATGAGGTAACCACCTGGGAATCGAACCCGGGATCTTCCGATTGCCGGTCAGACGCGATACCATTACACCATGGACCTCACCCTTCCAAATGCCGTAATTCTTCTACATACTCGCAGAAACCAATGCCCCAAGGGGGCACCTCCCGCATGCCGTAACATTATATACCTTCAACTGCAAAGAACACGCAGTATAAATAACGTAAAGAAACGACGCTTGTATAAGAGATATTCCGCGCAAGACGAGAGAGAGAGAACGGAACAAATGAAAAAATGAGGTAACCACCTGGGAATCGAACCCGGGATCTTCCGATTGCCGGTCAGACGCGATACCATTACACCATGGACCTCACCCTTCCAAATGCCGTAATTCTTCTACATACTCGCAGAAACCAATGCCCCAAGGGGGCACCTCCCGCATTTGGAAGGGTGAGGTCCATGGTGTAATGGTATCGCGTCTGACCGGCAATCGGAAGATCCCGGGTTCGATTCCCAGGTGGTTACCTCATTTTTTCATTTGTTCCGTTCTCTCTCTCTCGTCTTGCGCGGAATATCTCCTATACAAGCGTCGTTTCTTTACGTTATTTATACTGCGTGTTCTTTGCAGTTGAAGGTATATAATGTTACGGCATGCGGGAGGTGCCCCCTTGGGGCATTGGTTTCTGCGAGTATGTAGAAGAATTACGGCATTTGGAAGGGTGAGGTCCATGGTGTAATGGTATCGCGTCTGACCGGCAATCGGAAGATCCCGGGTTCGATTCCCAGGTGGTTACCTCATTTTTTCATTTGTTCCGTTCTCTCTCTCTCGTCTTGCGCGGAATATCTCCTATACAAGCGTCGTTTCTTTACGTTATTTATACTGCGTGTTCTTTGCAGTTGAAGGTATATATATATATATATATTAAGGTAGGTTGATTTTCCGCATTTCTTTAGATATCGACATTGGACTAGTCGAGATAGTCAGGGCTTAATATGATAATAACTGACAAAAAATTTCAGATCCCTAGCTTTAACCGTTTTTTGAGGAAACCGTTTCAAAAATCGTCAAAAAATCGTACTGAAAAATACCACATTTTCGCAATTTTCGGCCGAAAAAATCATGCTATTTTCATAAAAAAATCCTGAAAAAAGTTACAATTTTATTGAAAAAAAGTAAAAAAAACGTACTGAGTCAAATAGACACATTTAGATCCCAAGATCATCATAATTTTCACTGTAAGAGCCCTTAGAAGCAAAGGAAGGCCTCATCTGGCGGCTTAGGGCTTTGGCCAGAATGTGTTTGTGCCTTGATTCGAGTCCATAAACAGTATGGGAAGCTTCAGATGTCAGCTTCACGGCCCTTTCAACACTCTGAGAATGTGAAGACAGATCAGGCAGCTCCAGCTTGGTGCCATTCAGCAATGCTTCTTGAAGCTCCTGGTCAGAAAATTCTTCTGTGAGAGCAGGTTCACAGATGCCACTTTGAGAAAGGTTGATTAGTTCTGACCAGTGAGTAGCTTCAAAGTTGATAGCTGTGATCTTCTTCAGCCTCTTCTTGGCTGGCTTCCCATTTCTGAAAGAAAAATAATTAATTTATTTTTTATTCCAGTTTAAGATTTAATCCCTATTAGTCTCAGAATTGCTGATTTAATTTAACTTAAATTAAAGAAAAAAAACCCCGATTTTTTCACATTTTCTTATCCCAATTTCCCCCTCCCCTCTGATAATGGAAATAATCTTACCTTCTTTCTCAAAAAAAATTCGATTATGGGGATTTATAGAACTCGGGCCTTTTTTTTATTAAATAAATCCCCATAATCAAATTTTTTTTTTCACATTTTTAAAAATTAATAAATGCTTACCTGATGGACAGAATTTTCTTGAGAGCAGCTTCTCTCACTTTCAAGTCATCAGACTTCATCATGGAGTACAGCACATTCTCGGGCAGCAAGGCAAAAGCATTGTACTTCAGGTTCTTGACAGCAACACCCTGGATTTCTTCAGACTGCTGGTTGATCCTCTGGATCATGTTGAAGATGTACAGCTGCTGATTGTGGAACTTGCTGTCCCTTTTGATCTCAAACCAACTGACTGCATACACTTCCACAATGAACTTGATGGCCTGGTAAAGCTTATCCTGTAGTTCTGGAGGGTAAGCACCTCTGGTCCACAGACACATCAATCTAATTGCCAAAGTCAACCATCTTGCATGGTTTAATGGTCCAATTTTCCAGGCAGCAAATCTTGGGTTGACTTTGCCCCTGGAAATTCCAAGCACATACTCCAAAAGAAGCCTCTGGTCGCTACTGAGATCATTCAGTGTCTCTTCAGCAAATTCCATGTCATCCAGGGGGCCACTGAGTTTGGTGAATTCCACTTGTGGCAGATCTTGGTAGTCAATTTTACAGTTTTCTCAGCGGACCAGTGAAAGCAGTAGGACTTTTGGTACTGCCATCAAGATGCTTGAAAACAGCTCTGAAAGGAAGCTCATTCTGATGGAGTGAACAGCCAATGGTGTGCAATTTCCGCTCAATTTTATTTTCCAGAGCTGTTACAAGGCCTCCCTCCCAACCAGTGTTTGTATTTGTGATGTCAAGGAGGACAGCTTTCAGGGTATGAACACTGTTAAACTCCTCCAAGACACTAGCAACTTCTTCACCAAGAAGAACTCCAGTCGCACCTTTAATTGGGATGACTCTGTGAGTAAGATATGTTCCACTTTCAGTTCCCGGTTCCTTTGTGAAAGTCAAATGGTGCTCTTGTCCCTTTCCTTTCTTCAGCTTAGTCTCCCCATTTTCATCCTTAACTTCTCTGTACAGCAAAGTGTCCTTGTCAACTTTCCCATCAACCCCAATACAGACTAACTTTTCCAGACCCTCATTGTGCTTTTCATCACTTTTCACTTTCATTCTAGCTTTTTCCCTGTCCATTTTCGATTTATCAACTATTATCTGTTTCACATCAAGGCCAGGCTTAAGCAGGTCCATAGCTTGTAAGTCCAGGAGGAAGGCATTAGCAAGACTTGCCCCAAGATTGGAAGAAACATCACCCCTGATCAGTTCCATGGCATATCTGGGGGTTTTGAAAAAGCTGTAACTTCCACTTGGGTGCCTCCTTGGCTTGAACTCTTCAGCTTCACCACCAGATGACTGAAATGAAAATAAAAAAATAAATTACTAAAGCGAAAAAGGGGGAAAATAGGGAGAAAAAGTAGGGAAAAATATGGGTAAAAATCGACGAAAATTGGCGGAAATAAGAATAAATTACTTAAACGAAAATGGGGGGAAAAAGTGGGAAAATAGGGGGAAATATGGGTAAAAATTCAGGTAAAAAGTCAGCGAAAATGGACGAAAAAAAGAATAAATTACTAAAGCGAAAATGGGGGAAAAAAGGGGGGAAATAGGGACAAAAAGTAGGGATAAATTTGGGTAAAAATGGGATAAGATATAAGAAAAAAAATATATTACCTCTCCTGATTCTCGTGAGCTGGATTCAAAAGAAATATCTTGTGAAGGTGTGGAGGCAAAAGTGGCCAAATCCACTTCCTGCTGCTGTTGAATCTGGCTCTGTAATCTTTCTGCTTCAGCTGCAGCCCTCTGGTCTCTCTTCACAGCAGCTTTATCCACAGATCCCAGCTGGAAAGAGCCCTTGGGTCCTATTTTGGCCCTCTGATCTCTCAAGTATTCCCTCTCCTCTACTGGAACCTGAAATATTAAAGTATATTAAACAGCGGATCTAAAATAAGAGATAAAATCCTGAAAAAAAATTGATTATTAATTTCTATTACCAGGGGGAGGGGGGGAAGGAAGATTATAGGAGGAAAATGCGGATATTTTTCAATTACAAACATTGAATTTCCTTCCATTTAAAAGGCACCTAATCGCAGTAAGTTAGGCCAGTTAAAAGTTTAAAAAATAATAGCATTACCTTCTTACTGGGAGGACAAGTGCAGATTATGTGCTGTGTTTGACAATTTTCTTTCTTGCACTTCACAGCATTGTCATCACAGGGACGAACAGGTAGCTTACAGGTGCAAGCAGAAATGTCAAAAAGTTTATCCAGCTTTTCCTCCAGATTCTGCTCCTGGACTGTAGAAAGAGATTTCCTGTTTATCTCTTTTGCTTTCTTGAAGCACACTTTATCCACCAATTTCACTACATAATATTCCTCATACAGGGGCAGCCGCGGGTTCACTGCCTGGTGCCTGCCAGATCTCAATCACATCCTTTGCTATCATTTTAGCAATATCATAGTCTTTCAAGTCCGGGTGGCTGTTTTGGAGGAAATAACTGTACTGAATGACTTGGCGGAGGGTAGGAGGCTCTGTTTTATCCAAAGGGGAAGGCTGGCCACTGAATTTTTTGGCACTATCACTTCGAGTTAACACTGCAGACTTCCGTTTTTTACCTATTTTTATGAAATATCTGAAAATAAACAATTAAATGAACGCATCATAAAATAACTTAATTTAATACACATTTTATAGGTAAATATCATTAAAAAATACAAAATAATACACTAATAAACATCTATAATGCATTTACAATAAGTTTCAAGCATCGTTTTGTTAAAAAAGCCGAATTTTAATTGATTATATTGATGAAATAATGTCCGATATTTTGTTTGTTTACATTGCGCGAATGCCGCGGGCGCGATTTTACGCGTAAAATTCGACAATTTTACAACTTAAAAATAATTAACAATCCTCAAAAAATACAAACATTTTCACAAATATGAGTTGGTGAAACGTTTTTTATACATTAATACCTTTCTATCTAAACTAGTCCAAGATCACAGTCCCAAAATCAACCTACCTTATATATATATATATATATATATATATATATATATATATAGTATATATATATATATATATATATATATATATATATAGTATATATATAGTTATATATATAGTATATATATATATATATATATATATATATATAATATATATATATACAGGGCGTCCCAAAAAAATGTATACACACTTTAAATACTTATAAAGGCAGTGTTTATTAAAATACATTTCATTTTCAAAATGTAATAGAATCTACAGACATTATTTAATTGTTTTGTCAACGCCTGTTTTCAAACTGACGTCCGTTCTGGTCCAGGCACTGCTGATAACGCGAAGCAATGGAATCGCAAACATCACGAAACATTTCGTTTGGTATTTGTGTGCATTCTCGTTCAATGGCTGCTCTCAATTCAGCGACTGTTGCAGGTTTTATAGCGTAGACTTTGTCTTTTAAGTATCCCCATAAAAAAAAGTCTAGTGGTGTGAGGTCTGGTGAACGCGGAGGGTATTCTACGAAACCCCTTCGTCCAATCCACATCCACATCGTGCCAAGTACCACTCGCAATACTCCACTCTTCGGTCCGGATCATCTTCATTAATAGCATGGACTAATCTTGGAATGTAACTTTTCCATTGACAGCGCTTCAAAATGCGTTGGACAGACGATTCTGAAATTCCTACCTCACGACTCGCTTGCCGCACAGATTTTCTTGGACTTTGGTGATACGTTTCCAGTACTCTTTCTTGCTTTGTGGGGCTTGTCGATGTCCGTGGTCTTCCGGAACGCTTCTTGTGGACATTCTGAACAGTTCCATCGGCTTCAAACGTATCTCTAATTCGAGTGATGGTAAGTCGCGTTGGTGGATCTGTTTGAAACTCCCTCCTAAACTGTCTTTGCACTTCAACTGCGTTTTCACACTTCCAGTAGCATTTTAGAATGAATTTCCTTTGTTCAAAGCTTAGTCTGACTGCCATTATTAATTCTAATGGGTTTAACTTGGAAAGAAAGAAACATCAATTGAGCTATCAGCTGTTTAAAGTGTGTATACATTTTTTTGGGACGCCCTGTATATATATATATATATATATATATATATATATATATATATACCGCTATATATATATATATATATATATATATATATATATATATATATATATATATATATATATATTAGGGTGATTCAAAAAAATCAAAGTTTTTTTTTTTAATTGTTCAACCTGTATTTTTTTTTCCTATGACAAAAAGTAGTGTATGCCAAATTTGGTGAATTTTAAATAAAATTTACTATGTGCTACCAGGCGTCAAAGTTTCCCTTTTTTTCAATTTGTTTGTTTTTACAACTTATGATTTTATGTTTAATTGTTTATATTTCAGAATTTTTAATTAATGGTTTATATACTAGCTTTTTTAATTGTTGTTTGGAACTCGTAATTTTGATACCAATTAATCGATTATGGAAGCTAGGCCTAACTCACCATCACTTAGTTGCTCAGTTGGGAGAAGTTCTACGAGAAAAGAAACTGAAGTATGGCTAATTGGGCAGCCCTCTGTAGTACTAAAACATCCGTATTACCATCAGAGAAGGAAATGATGGCCCTCTTCATGCACTACAGAAATATTAAAAAGAGAGGCATTAGAGAATCATGCTACTCTACTGTGGATGATGTGCTAGCAGTTTGGAAAAAAGAGAAATACCAGCAAAACAAAGAATACATGTAGTAGATAAAATTCAAGGAATACTGAAGGAATGGCAGCTGCTTAAGAAAAACAAAGCAAACAAATTGAAAAGATCACAAAATTTCAATAATAAAGAAGAAAAATGGAAAGATGAACTGGAAAACTTATTTGACATTGCTCATGAGAATGCTATGCAGCTTATAAAAATAGATAAGAAATTCTTGAAAATGCAACGTGAGAAAGGACGTCATGGAAAAATGGGTACCATTGATAAGGCTGTTGCTAAAAAAGAGCAAAGAGCAGTAGAAAAGCAACAACGTTATGAAAAGAGGAAAGCAGAAGAAGAGAGCAAAAGAAAGAAGAATGAAGAGGCTGTCATACTCACCAGTACATCATCAGAATCAGAGGAGAGTAAAAGTGATGAATCTGGTTTCTGTGCTGCACAACCTTCAACATGGAAAAGTAAGGTAGGCAAACGTAGAAAATTGTTTGATGATAAATTATTAGGAAGTCTTGATGTTGCAAAATTGAGTGACAGAAATGCGTCGCTAGTTTTAATGCCAACAATCAGACATCGCTTGAATGGGGCATCTGCGAACAAATAAAATGCATGTGTTTCGATACAACGGCAGCCAATACTGGTCCTAGAAATGGTGCAGCTATTCTTCTAGAACAAAAATTTGACAACGATTTATTGTGGCTGGCATGTCGACACCACATATTTGAAATTATGCTGGAAGCTGTTGTTTCAAAGTTTTTATCACCATCTTCTGGCCCAGATATAGTCCTTTTCAAGAAGTTCAGAGAAAAATGGTCAAGCATTAATAAGGAGGACTACGAAACAGTATTATCAGATCCAGATATCTATGAAAATATTCATGACATCAAAGATGACAATTATATTTGCAGCAAATCAACTAGACACATTCCAACCAAGAGACGATTATCTAGAACTATTGCAGTCAACAATTATTTTTTTGGGAGATGAACCAAAAGGTGGAATCAAATTTAAACATCCAGCGGGACTTCATCAGGCTAGGTGGATGGCCAAAATTACATATTCATTAAAATTTTTTGTTCAAATCTCAGTTCAAAATTTCAGTAAAAGACAAAAAAGGACTAAAAGACATCTGTCTATTTGCTACTTGGTTATATGTAAAGGCATGGTTTACAGCTCCTGTGCCATCTTGCACTCCTCGTCTTGATCTGGAATTATTACAGAATCTTGTAGTCTACAAACAAATAAATGACAATTGCATTTGTTGCTATTAAAAAACTGTTAGGTCACCTCTGGTACCTATCAGAAGAACTGGTACCGTTGGCCTTTTATGATGATGAAGTGCCTACTGAAACAAAAATAAAATGGTAAAGGCCTTGCAAAATACAACAGAAACTCTTCCTGCAAAACGGGCTTTTCTAGATCCTGCACTTATTCTAACGAAGAAATTAGAAGATTTTGTCACATCAAATACTCAAAGATTCTTTACAATAACAGAATTTAGTTCAAAATTTTTACTCAAAGATGCTAAAGAATGGCATAATGATGAAGAGTTTAACTCCGCTAAGAAATCTATCAAACAGTGGAAAGTCGTGAATGATATAGCGGAAAGAGGAGTAAAATTAATGGATAATATAATAAAATACTAACACATGACGAAGATCAAAAACAATTCTTGCTACAAGTAGTGAAAAACTACAGGGCTGTTTACCCTGATAGAAAAAAAGAAACAGTGATGAAGTAAGGACAGCTAATGTCTCAAATATCATGCTAGTTTAATTATGCATGCTTGTGGTTATGGTAGGACCTACGGGGGAGCATTCCACATTAAAAAAAGCAATGCGCCTTGTACTGTACCTCTTGGGTGGTGTGGAAAAATTTGACAATTTGAGTCGTTCTGTCAATTTTTAATTGCTGGTTGCAACCCTTAAAAATTAAAAATTTGCTACAATATTTTAGGATAGTTATTTTTATGCTGAAATGAACCATTTAAAGGGTTGAACACATTGAAATATAAAAAAAATTTTTTTACCCCCATATTTGAATCACCCTAATATATATATATATATATATATAATAATCTTATAATGTTATAATGTTTCAGACCAACAAAGACCCTAGGATCCACTCATGGCTGGTCTACCTAACTGCTTTCGTAATTGTGTATGCGCATGTCCTCCGTGGTGGCGGAGGGGACCTACAGTTTTACTTGGGTTCCGAACCACAATAACATAAGATATGAGAAATTTTTATAGTGGGCACACTTGGGGCCACTTCGGCCCATCGAGGTGGCTCCACTATGTAAAAACTGCCTCTACATTAGCAACAACCACTTTTTACAAAACTAAATAATTATCAATTTAAAACTAACTAATTATCAATTAAAAACTAAAGATACAATCTCTCGATCCAGCGGATCAAGTCATAATAGACTACTATCTACAAGTATGTTACACTCTATCTATTTATAACCGACATGCAAATATATCAGATCCAAAGAATCAAGTCAATTTCATTACGGTATCCATCACTACCAGTACCTTGCCAACCAAAAATAAGTCACGGTCCATATCAAGTGCGGACCAAGTCCCAATTTACAACCATATACATTACCATATATACACTTAGGAGGAAAAGTTTTTCCCATGATTTGGTTCAGTGGAAGTACACTGACACCATTTTTACCAAAATCGATCAATATTTAGGGGTCGCGCATCGACCTTGAAAATTTCAATTTTGGAAATTTGGCCAAATTGACAATTTTTTACTGAATAAAGATAAATCATCAAATGACCATATTTTCTGAATCCTCTCAGTGAACGAAATCCTCTCAGATACTTACCAAGTTGGTAGGACAAGTGGTTTAGAAGTTATACTCACCTTGAGATAGCATTAAAATTTAAAATACCGTATTTGTCCCCGTACCTGCATATGCTGTGCCATTGTCTGCTTTTTAGGATAAGATAAAACGAATAAGGAAAGATCAAATGTATTTTGTATTAAAACGGTTTACCGATATCACTAAAGGCACTACTTACTCCGGTGCCCCTAACTAGCAGGGCTGTGGAGTCGGTGATAAAATTTGCCGACTCCAACTCCGACTCCGACTCCAAAAATTTTAACATTCCGACTCCGACTCCAGAAATCTGACTTGTATAATTACGACTCCGACTCCGACTCCGATGGAATGTTAAGGCCAAATTGATTACGATTAGCTTTATTAGGCCAATGGAGATTCATAAACAAGGCATTTCGTCATCACCACATGACTCATCAGGTTACTTAGTGGCTGTAACTATGCCTTAATGGCTTTTTTTCTCTTTATTCAAAAATTACAATAAATCCCAAAATACAAACTGATTGAAACTTAAACAAAATAAGATTATTATTGGTTTAGCAAATTAATAAGATGTTTTTGTATTATTATAAACATCCGTAACAAATGTACTAACCTAAACTGAATTTGTTCTTAAAAAAAGGATCGCTTCCATTAAATCTTCTTTCAGTGATGCTTATCAAAATTATCAAATTGAAATCTAAAAATCTGAAAAAGATTTAGGGTTGCTAGTACAAAATTTTTAAATTTCCTTATTATTAATTATGTTAATTAATTAATTATAATCCTTATTAATTATAAGCAACTATATTTATATGTTATTTATATTTATATATTTATGTTATATATTATATATTATTTATATATTATATTATATATTAAAACATTAAGTTAAATCTATTTTATTCATAAAATTGAGCTAGGCCTAGCCCTAGGCTGCTATGGTTATAATTGAAGGATTTGCACCGACTCCGACTCCGACTCCATCCAACTGTCACAACCATGTGATTTACCATTTCTATGGTTGAACAGTATCCATGTTGTGCCATTAGAAGTTCGCTGTAAACAGCGAATGTCCCTCCCTTAGCTGTGCCTCTCTAATTCGTCTCCTTTGATCTCTCCCAAATAATGACTTATACTGTACGTACAGAGTAAATCACTCTGACGTCATAAAGTAACTTCATTTCCTTCCATACCTTGAATACTGAATCACGTGTTTAGTATGTGGATATCTTTCGTATTCAATGTATGGTAAATTCTTTAATAATAATAAAAACTTCACTCTCTATGTCATTATTTATATGTTGTGTCCTGTCTGGTGTTATGCAATATAAATATTATTCAACCATACTCATTATTCAACCATACTCATTCATACATCCATGTTCTTTCTTGACTGCTATCCTTTATTAATATTATTACTTATTCATTCATCTACCTATCGTCTACTTATGCCCTATCAACTTATCAGTCTGTTTGCTCGTGTCTAGATTACGCACACAACTTATTGTTTGACGACTGTGTACACTACTTTGTGCAGTCGTACATGTCCCTTGACGATCATGATTACGTACATGTATTCTTTTTACGTTTTATTTTTTTTATTATTTCACCTCTCGCAAGTTGTTTATTATTGCTGAGACGAAGGTTCGAATTCCGATTACGTCGTCAAAAGCGAGCCTCTGAATTCGAATTCTTCTCTCTTGCTTCTGCTACCAATTTATAACGTTAAGATGTGATGTTATATTATTATAATATACCATATTGTTCCCTGCCAGGCTACTGGTTATTATCTACTTAGGCACATAGTTATCCACGTTCTCATTACCTGTACTTACTACTTCTACCTAATTGTCGTTCAAATTCTGTTACTTATGTGTTACGTTCAGTGGCGGTCCTAGCTTACATGACGCCCTGGGCGAACCTCACCTTCAGCGCCTCCCCCCCTGTTCGCCAACACACACACATTCGAATCCCCCCAAAATAAAGGACAGACATAACTCTTTCACAAAATAACTTTTTATTGGACTAATTGTTGGAACTTCAGAACCAAAACAAAGACTCAAATTTCTGAATTTTACAAATCCTTCATCACGTAAATAGAATAACTCACTTAAGAGAATGTAATTATGATACTATGAACAGGAAAAATACAAATTAAATTGCACAACTGCCATAAATAAACTAGAGAATCAAATTTCTAAATTGTACAAATGCTCTATCACATAAATAGAATAAGACACTTAAGAGAGGGTAATTATTATGCTACACTTTGAACAAGAAACAAAATAAATTGCACCACAGCACAACTGCCATCTAAAGCCTGACTCTTCTTACCTTCCTTGATGCAAAGTCATTGATCTTTTATTATTTATTTTATTTTATTTTTTATTTTTATTTATTTCTTTATTTATTTATTCTTATTTTTATTTTTATTTTTTTTGCAGGCGCTCATGCCGCCCCTCCACAAATGCCGCCCTGTGCGGCTGCCCATATTGCCCATATGAGGAACCGCCACTGGTTACGTTATCATTAATGTCCGTGTACTTTCAAATGAAAAGTACACCGTATTTTTTCTCCGCTTTCCTCATCGCTCGCTAATTAGACTTTCAAACTATAATAACCAACCATTCTTCTAATAATATTTGACATAATTTGGCATAATCACTGTTAACTATAAATATATATAACATTGTTGTTAATTCCCTTTAAATTATAAAACAACGGAGAACTCTCCTTCATTATTTAAATTGTGTTACCTATTCAGATTACTTCAGTATTAGATATGTCAATTAACAAATTGCTAAAATTGTAATTAACGGTAATTAATGTATGTAATATAATGTAATTTATGTACTGAATGTACTCGGTACATGTCGGCCCCCGACATTATGTCGCCACCCAAAATTGTATACCTTACAAAAATTAGTAATTTTTTTTGTTAACTTTTTGCTTAAATTATGCTTAACATCAGAATTCTGTAGCTCTCCAGCTAAAGTGGGAGCTTAACCTTCGACTGCATTCCCCCAAAACTGAGGCTTATTTATTTCTTGTATTGTAAATTAAATCATTCCTGCCTGAGCCTTTACCCGAGGAGGCCGAGCCCCCCTCGCCTTAAATTCCTGCCTGAGCCGTTGTTACCAGAGGTGGCTCCTCTCTCATCTTAAATTCCTGCCTCAGCCGTTGTTACCAGAGGTGGCTCCTCTCTCATTTTAGATTCCTGTCTGAGCCTTTACCCGAGGAGGCCGAATCCCCTCGCCTTAGATTCCTGCCTGAGCCCTTGATATCAGAGGTTGCACCTCTCCCACTCTAAATTCCTGCCTGAGGCTTAGACCAAGGAGGCCAAGCCTCCTCATTTTAAATTCCTGCCGTAACTCTTACTCGAGGAGCACAAGCCTCCTCGCTTTCAATTCCTACCCTAACTATTGTCAAACAGGTCGAACCTCTACCCCTGTAAATTCCTGCTTAAGCTGCTGTTATAAGAGGTAAAACCTCCCCCCCTGTAAACTTCTGATTATCACTAGGCAACAAAGATTTTGCTACAGAAGACCAAATAGGTGCTCCTAGCTAATTTCGGTATGCTGATTTCAAATCTATAATTAGATTTTTTCTATCACGTCTAGATTTTGTGTAAAATGCAAATCACTTTTAGTAAAATTTTCTACCACGTCCAGATTTTGGTTTTAATCGGCTTAATGCCAGTAATATGAAACTTGCTTTTCAAGGTTAAAGCAATTTTTTTTGCCAACTATATACAAATTCGAACAATTTTGATAAATAAAATTTATCCCGAGTTGGCAACACTGAGTCAAGAGCATAGTAACGGGCAACGGCCCAACGGTAAGTCGCTACGTGACAGTCAAGCAGAACGGTTGTTGAAGCTCTCTGCTGATGAGCAAGTGACAGGTTGTGGTGACTTGTGTGTTTTTATAGCATTTGTTTTGTACTACGGTGTGTATTTCTTTTTATTTTGCACATCGTAATAATTACTTTCTACGTTTTTTCAGATATTGTATGGTAATTCAAAATGGCATCAAATAGACGTGCTTGTGTAAATCACCCAGACAACTTCTGCTTTGTCTGTGGACATTATACACCTAAGCCACAACGTAGAAACATAACAACAAAGATTAAACTTGCCTACAAGTGTTATTTTGACTGTAAGTTAGGAGACCAACAGAGGGACTGGGCACCACATATTTGCTGTGCACAGTGCAATGCAATGTTAATAGCTTGGATGAATGGTAAAAGAAAAGCTATGCCGTTCTCAGTCCCCATGGTTTGGCGTGAGCCGAAAAATCACTTCAATGATTGTTATTTTTGTTTGACAAAGATTGCTGGTTTCACAAAGAAAAACAAATCAAAGATCACGTACCCAAACTGCGAATCAGCAATGAAACCAGTACCACATGATGAAACAAATCCACCACCAGTTCCACCAGCAACGATAACAGACAGCAGTTCATCTGAAGATTCTGCTAGTGATATAGAAACAGGGAAAGATGGCATATATGTTCCAGATGCAAATATTTCCCCACATTTGTTAAGTCAAGCGGAGTTAAATGACTTAGTGCGCGATTTGGAATTACCAAAAGAAAAGGCAGAGTTGCTTGGTTCAAGACTTCAAGAATTTAATCTTCTCCAACCAAACACCAAAGTTTCCCATTTCCGCCATCGCCATTTGCAGTTTTCATCATTTTACTTACAGGAAGAAAACGTTTGTTTCTGCCACGATATCAGTGGTCTGATGCAAGGGATTGGCTGTCGCTATGATCCAAAAGAATGGAGACTGTTCATTGACTCTAGTAAAGCTAGCCTTAAAGCTGTATTACTGCACAACGTCAATGAAAAACCTTCAATACCTGTAGCACATGCCACTGGCCTTAATGAGACTTATGAATCGATGAAACTGCTGCTAAGACTCATCAAATATAAGGACCACACATTGAATATTTGTGGCGACCTTAAAGTTGTATCATTACTTCTTGGGTTACAGTTGGGCTACACAAAACATATGTGCTTTTTGTGTCTATGGAACAGCAGAGATGACAAGAACCACTACAAAAAACATGATTGGCCATCTAGAACTGAACATGTTGTTGGTAAATACAATGTGAAACACCCAGCACTTATTGACCCTCAGAAAGTACATCTTCCACCACTTCACATTAAACTTGGCCTTATGAAAAATTTCGTGAAGGGTATGGATCATCAAGGTAGTGGTTTCCAATATTTAAAGGATAAATTCAAAGGAATATTGACAGATGCTAAGCTAGAAGCTGGAGTTTTCACTGGACCACAGATCCGCAGTGTCATCCACGACTCATCGTTTCCATCTAACCTAAATGAGAATGAACTAGGAGCATGGACATCTTTCGTTGAAGTTGTCAAAAATTTTCTTGGAAACCACAAAGCTGAAAACCACCGTAAACTCGTAGAAAACATGCTTAAATCTTATGAAATAATGGGATGCAGAATGTCTTTGAAAATTCATTTTTTACATTCTCATCTTGACTTCTTCCCGGCCAACCTTGGGGCTGTAAGTGACGAGCATGGTGAGCGCTTCCACCAACAGATCTCAGTTATGCAAAACAGATACCAAGGTAATTTCAACCCAAATATGATGGGAGATTATTGTTGGTTCCTGCAGAAGGAGAGCTCATCATCCTACAAGCGACAAAGGAAGAGGACACACCAAAGTTTCACTTAAGAACATGAATTTGCCTTTCAGTAGTAACAACAAAATACTAACGCGCTTTGGGTGGATGGTTGGGCGCAGGGGTGGTAACTCCGCCAGCGGAATTCCGCTGTCTGTCTTAAGCCAGAATAAAGGAGGAAAGACATCCCTGTTCACTAATTATTTAAGTATGCTTAACATAAAACGTGGCACGGAAAAGTAGCTTAGACGGCTTTCGTAATAGAAGCGGGTGAGAAAAAAAAGAAAAATAGGGGTTTTCGGTTACACAAAATCTGGACGTGATAGAGAAATTTTGATATCAGATCTGAAATCAGCATCAGCGCTTTAGTAGGAATCAGTAGTTCACGTGTCTGTAACAAAAAAAAGTTGAAATTTGTTGCCTAGTGTTATCAGTGCCTCGATCTGTATATACTTTGTGAATAAAAATTTATCAGTGAACTGAAACTCCAATTTTTGAAGTGAAGTGTTTCCATTCATCCCTTCGGGAAAAAACCTGGTAGAAACTGTTCATTGGTACTCGGATGCTCTCGGCTAAGGCCGAGCTTACCCAACAAGGACCACCTTCGTTGGATTGTCCAAAGTGCATTAACCCTAAAAAGTCGCAAGCGGGCAGAGGCTCGCACAACCTATGCGCGACACAACTATGCACTTCCGACTCCGACTCCGACTCCATTCAAAATTGACCGACTCCACGACTCCGACTCCACAGCCCTGCTAACTAGGTTCAAAAACTGTATGAATCGTGGTTAGAACACACGTCATCTTAAGGCGTGCGCCATATACTCTCTCTGCTAACTCCTTTTCCCTCTGCGCTACGTCATCTTGGCAAGTGACGACTTCTTGAAGTCACCGAGTTCTTTCCGGCTCTTTTCCACGAGCTGAAGAAGACCCTAAAGCTGTGACTCGTCTTTTGTGACAGTGTTCGCGTAATCTTCTATCAGTTTTATCCCTCTCTCTGCCACGTCGTTGGTAACTTTCAGATGCGAGATGACATTCTTCAGATCACAGTAGTTCTTATCTTGATCCCACTTATTCACCGGCAGAGTGAGCCACGTAGACGCGCACACCTGCAGGCCTGTGAACACGAACCACGATGACTCATCGATCAGGTCCGGAAGGCACGTCGTGTCATCAACCGAGACGTTGTCATACTTGAAGTCCTCGGGCACAGCGAGGCGGCACAGCTTCTTTGCCATCTCGTGCTTCACAGTGTCTTCCACTTTGTCACTGCAGAGGGCGAAAACGACGGTCTGAGGCCTCAGATACCACAAGTGCCGCCTGATCACTGCCAGTGAAGCCTCTGCAATCTCGCGATCCACAGCCCTGTACTGCAGAAGACGCTGGTACTCTCACGTTCTAACTCGTTCCTCAGCACTTCCATGCTTGAGCATCACCGGCAAACTAACTGTTCATTATTATTAGCCATTGTAAACGCGTAAGCAGCAAATTTCCCTTCACAGCGACTGCAAGTACTTGACAGGGGTGCCATGCTTTTAATTAGTTGAACAACAAAAAAACAAAAACAAAAAACGAGCGTTTGGATATTAATAAATTACAACGTAGGTCTACCTCGTTCTTGAAACGCAGAAACAGGTTCTTGTAACACAAATTTATACTAAATTAATATAGAATTAAGCTACCCACAAAAGATCTGTAAAAGAAGAGTATTTATAACACTTATCTGTCCGCGATTCGACCCGGCTTTTTTCCTTTTTTTTCACACGGTTTGTGACCCACTCTACCTGACCTCTCGAAGCACGGAAAAATGAACCTTATGACTGCACGTTTTCTGATTGATTTGAAAAACAAACAAGTCAAGCCACGTGCAGTAGCCTTGGTTTGATCAAATAATATAGTACTGAATAACGTCAATAAATGAAATATATTCGTTAATGAATGATTAGTAGAACGAAGTAATTTAGTTAAGAATGCACGGAACACTTTCTTTTAAAACACTTCAACGAAAACCACTTATTCAATTGATAACACTGGACACTCGATAAAACACGTCTGTTCACAAGGAAAGACTGATCACATCTCGAGGAAAGACTGATCACTGATGTACTATTTATTATTAATTTCCTATAATAGCAATATACTAGCAAAAGGTCGGCGCTACGCGCCGATTTTTCTAGATCTGTGGTGCTTCGGCTGAATTATGGGCCTACGGCGTATTTTATTTTGAACATCAGTAGCCCTTTATCTGGATATCATTCCTATTCCTCTCACCTTAGGCCTCAGTAATTGGGGTGCCTGCGGCCTTCCAGTTACTGGCAAACCAATTATTCATTCAATAAAACTACAGAAAAGAACGCAGCCATGAAAATCTAAAACTTCACAAATCTTTATACAATGAGCTCGGATTTGAAGCCTAAGATTTTCATGACTGCGTTCATTTCTATAGTTTTATTGACCAAATAACGGAACCGACAGTAATTGGGGGCCCTGCGGCCCGCCAAATCATAGTTTTCATTGTTTCGAGTGCATCAATAATATTGTTATAGTGTTCCATTAGTTGTGATAAGCATGATCTTCCTGACCGGAATCGATGTTGGTTATCATTTTTTTCTGAGTTTCCCCATTAACCCCACCCCCTCCCCCATTACCCCACCCCTCTCCCCAATACCCCCTCCCCCATTTACCCCCACCCTTCCCCCATTACCCCCAAGGGGGGAAGGGGGCTGGCACTTGCAAAGGATTTACTTTAATTTTTTTTGAAGGGGGCTGGCACCTTGCAAAGTATTTACTTTAATTTTTTTTTGGTTACATATATATGTCGCATCTATTTTTCTGAGTTTCCCCATTAACCCCACCCCCTCCCCATTACCCCACCCCTCCCCCATTTTGTGCCAAAATTGATTAAAAATGAAAAAATGGGAAGAACTGTACCCCTAAAAGGGGGGCGCAGGATTTATGTTCGTGAATTTTTTTTAGCATGGGCACTGCACAATAAAAAGTCGCATCGAATGGTGAAAACCGCATTGTTCTACACCAAATGTAGCGACCTGTAGGTGTGCGCAAAAAAACTGTTACATATATATATATATATAAGGCTTCATTTCTGAAATAGTATGTTAGATATATATATATATAATATATATATATATGTATATAATATATATATATATAATATATATATATATATAATATATATATATATTATATATATATATATATATATAATATATATATATATATATTATTATATATAATATATATATATATATATATTATATATATATATATATATATATATATATATATATGTATTAGATATATTAATATATATATATATTATATTATATATATAATATATATAATATATATATATATATATATATATATATATATATATATATAATATATATAATATATATATATATATATATATATATAATATATATTATATATATATATATATATAAATATAATGTAATGATAATGTTATAATGTTATAATGTTTCAGACCAACAAAGACCCTAGGATCCACTCATGGCTGGTCTACCTAACTGTGTTCGTAATCGTGTATTCTGTATGTCCTCCGGGTGGCGGAGGGGACCTACAATTTTACGTGGGTTCCAAACCACAAGAACATAAGAAATTTATGTAAAAACCGCCGGTAAATTGGCAAAGACCAATTTTTGCGAAACTAAATAATTATCAATTTAAAACCAATTAATTATCGATTTAAAACTAAAGATAGAATCTCTGGATCCAGAGGATCTAGTCATAATAGACTACTATCCACAAATATGTTACACTCTATATCTATTTATAACGGACATGCAAATATATCAGATCCAAAGAATCCAGTCAATTTCATTACGGTATCCATCAAGTCACGGTCCATATCGATTGCGGACCAAGTCAAAATTTACAATCATATACATTACAATATATACACTTACGAGAAAAAGTGTAGGTGTGGCTGTAAAGACTGGACAGTAATGTAGAAATGTGTGTGCACCCATTTTGGGTCTCCCATTTAAAGGCGTTTGTGGGGCAAGTGAAGATCATGAGTTTTTCAATACCTCACAGTACTTTAGGGGGCACCGCTCGGCAGAGGAATCTCTTTAAATGGGGTGTGTAAGGACAGAGAGTATCCCCTAACACAAGACACTGCCTCCCTATATCCCACAAGACTTGTGTTGAGCTGTGGGATCTATCCCCAGAAAGCCTTAATTTTACTACCTTAAACTATACCCTTTCTATCAACATATGCGTCTAATCGATTTTTAAACATGTTTATAGACGTGCTACTAATTACTTCTACCGGCAAACTATTCCAGCTATTTACTATTCTATGCGTAAAAAAGTTTTTCGCAACTGCTGTCTCGAACCTTCTACTTGTCAACTTACACCCATTATTTAGTCCTATTTATATTGAGATATTTCGAAAAACCTATCTCTATCTACGTTTATCGAAACCATTCATAATTTTAAAAACTGGATTAGATCACCCCTTAACCTCCTAGTCTCGAGTGTAGTCAATTTTAACTCCTTAAGCCTATCCTCGTACGACTTTGACCTAAGCGACGGAATCATCTTAGTTGCTCGTCTTGAACTCTTTCGATTTGTCTATATCTTTGCGCATATGCGATTCCAAATTGGACCGCGTACTCCAAATGGGGTCTAACTAATGATTTATAAAGTGGAACTATAATATCGCACGATTTGTACTCAAAATTTCGAGCTATAACCTAACACTTTGTTCGCCTTATTGACCGCTCCTGTACTTTGTTTCGCTACTTTTAAATCACCCGTGACTATAACTCCTAAATCTTTTTCCTGCTCTACGCTTGTTAATCTTTCCCTGACATACTAATATACAAAATTACCGTTACGCGAACCTATATGCAAAATTTTGCACTTATCAACGTTAAATCTCATTTGCCATGTGACTGACAATCAACGATTTTATTCAGATCTTTCTGAATTTTACCTCTATCTTCGTCATTAATCACCCTACACCCAGCTTCGTGTCATCCGCAAACTTTGAAACTGTACTGACTAGGCCGACATCTAAATCGTTAATACAGGGGTCCAAAAAAAATATACACACTTTAACAGCTGATAGCTCAATTGATGTTTCTTCTTTCCATTAAACCCATTAGAATTAATAATGGCAGTCAGACTAAGCTTTAACAAAGGAATTCATTCTAAAATGCTACTGAAGTGTGAAAACGCAGTTGAAGTGCAAATACAGTTTAGGAGGGAGTTTTCAAACAGATCCACCAACGCGACTTACCATCACTCGAATTATAGATAAGTTTGAAGCCGATGGAACTGTTCAGAATGTCCACCAAGAAGCGTTCCGGAAGACCACGGATATCGACAAGCCCCACAAAGCAAGAAAGAGTACTGGAAACGTATCACCAAAGTCCAAGAAAATCTGTGCGGCAAGCGAGTCCGTGAGGTAGGAATTTCAGAATCGTCTGTCCAACGCATTTTGAAGCGCTGTCAATGGAAAGTTACATTCCAGATTAGTCCATGCTATAATGAAGATGATCCGGACCGAAGAGTGGAGTATGCGAGTGGTACTTGCACGATGTGGATTGGACGAAGGGTTTCGTAGATACCCTCCGCGTTCACCAGACCTACACCACTTGACTTTTTATGGGGATACTTAAAAGACAAAGTCTACGCTATAAAACCTGCAACAGTCGCTGAATTGAGAGCAGCCATTGAACGAGAATGCACACAAATACCAAACGAAATGTTTCGTGATGTTTGCGATTCTATTGCTTCGCGTTATCAGCAGTGCCTGGAACAGAACGGCGTCAGTTTGAAAACAGGCGTTGACAAAACAATTAAATAATGTCTGTAGATTCTATTACATTTTGAAAATGAAATGTATTTTAATAAACACTGCCTTTATAATTATTTAAAGTGTGTATACATTTTTTGGGACGCCCTGTATATACAATATATATATATATAGATATATATATATATAATATATATATAAAATATATATATATATATATATAATATATTATATATATATATATATATATATCTATATATATATATAATGTTATAATGTTCCAGACCAACAAGACCCTAGGATCCCTCATGGCTGGTCTCCTAACTGTGTTCGGAATCGTGTATTCTGTATGTCCTCCGTGGTGGCGGGGGGACCTACAATTTTACGTGGGTTCCGAACCACAAGAACATAAGAAATTTATGTAAAAACTGCCGGTAAATTGGCAACGACCAATTTTTTACGAAACTAAATAATTATCAATTTAAAAACTAATTAATTATCGTTTAAAACTAAGATAGATCTCTGGATCCAGAGGATCAGTCATAATAGACTACTATCCACAAATATGTTACACTCTATATCTATTTATAACGGACATGCAAATATATCAGATCCAAAGAATCCAGTCAATTTCATTACGGTATCCATCAAGTCACGATCCATATCGATTGCGGACCAAGTCAAAAATTTACATCATATACATTACAATATATACACTTACGAGAAAAAGTGTAGGTGTGGCTGTAAAGACTGTACAGTAATGTAGAAATGTGTGTGCACCCATTTTGGGTCTCCTTTAAAGATGTTGTGGGCAGTGTAGATCATGAGTTTTTCAATACCTCACAGTACTATGGGGGGTACCACTCGGCAGAGGAATCTCTCTAATGGGGTGTGTAAGGACAGAGAGTATCCCCTAACCCAAGACGCTGCCTTCCCTATATCCCACAACACTTGTGTTGAGCTGTGGGATCTATCCCCGAAAGCTTAATTTACTACCTTAAACTATACCCTTTCTATCAATATATGCGTCTAATCGATTTTTAAACATGTTTATAGACGTGCTACTAATTATTTCCACCGGCAAACTATTCCAGCTATTTACTATTCTATGCGTAAAAAAGTTTTTCGAAACTGCTGTCTCGAACCTTCTACTTGTCAATTACACCCTATTTCTAGTCCTATTGTATTGAGATATTTCGAAAAAGCTATCTCTATCTACGTTATCGAACCCATTCATAATTTGAAAACCTGGATTAGATCACCCCTTAACCTCCTAGTCTCGAGTGTTGTCAATTTTAACTCCTTAAGCCTATCCTCGTACGACTTTGACCTAAGCGACGGAATCATCTTAGTTGCTCGTCTTTGAACTCTTTCGATTTTGTCTATATCTTTGCGCATATGCGGATTCCAAAATTGGACCGCGTACTCCAAATGGGGTCTAACTAATGATTTATAAAGTGGAACTATAATATCGCACGATTTGTACTCAAAATTTCGAGCCATAAAACCTAACACTTTGTTCACCTTATTGACCGCTCCTGTACTTTGTTTCGCTACTTTTAAATCACCCGTGACTATAACTCCTAAATCATTTTCCTGCTCTACGCTTGTTAAATCTTTCCCTGACATACTATACGCAAAATTACCGTTACGCGAACCTATATGCAAAATTTTGCACTTATCAACGTTAAATCTCATTTGCCATGTGACTGACCAATCAACGATTTTATTCAGATCTTCCTGAATTTTACCTCTATCTTCGTCATTAATCGCACTACCACCCAGCTTCGTGTCATCCGCAAACTTTGAAACTGTACTGACTAGGCCGACATCTAAATCGTTAATATATATAAGAAAAAGCAAGGGGCCCAATACAGAACCCTGAGGAACGCCACTCGCTACATTAGCCCAACACGACTCCGCTCCATCAACGACCACCCTCTGTTTCCTGCTCGCAACCACTCTTCTAGCCAATTTATTACTACACCCCTGATTCCATGAGCCTTAGTTTTTTCAATGAGTCTTTTGTGCGGCACGGTGTCAAACGCTTTTTGAAAATCTAAATACACTACATCAACCGCCCGATGTCTATCGTAAACGTCAACCACGCTTTGGAAAAATTCTAAAAGATTAGTTAAGCAAGATTTGTTTCGCCTAAATCCGTGCTGCGTATTTCTAACTAGCTTATGGAATTCTAAGTGTTCGACTATACGTGTATGGCCCGTGTTGGTTCGAAGTCGACGGGGGTTCTTGTTAGGTGGCAGCAACGGATGTGTGACTTGAAGTAGTTTTCTTCTATATTACTCTCCGAGTTCTTCTATAGTGGCTCGGAGGACTCTGATAGACTTACTAAAAATGCTGAAGGTTCCGGATTCTTCTTATAGCGTATCCGGAAAGTTTAATGACTAAGTTCTTCTGAAGAGAGCAAGGCTCGAAGGATAATAAAAAGTTCTCAACTGTAAATTTACTGCTAAAATACAGGTAGTGCTCAGCCTCTGAATTAGCTTCTGAATGACAATGGAATAATTTTAGTGGGTTTATATACCCAAAAACTGCTAACATTATTATTATTAAATGCTAAAAAGGCTGTATTATTTTTGCACAATATTTGAAAATAAGTAAATTTTTAGCTGTGGTAAGGCTTGAACGAGTAAACAAAATATTTGAAGACGAAACCATATTTTTATCTTAAACCGCGACTTTTCAGATCTGATGTTATCATGATCTGCCAAGTTAACTAAAAGTGGAAATCGGACTATGCATCTTTACACTAAAATATGCATATGAGTGAAATTTTAAGGTTTAAGATGTACAATTTTAATGCTTAGGCAAGACATGATCTCATTTTTATAACGAAAGAGAGTATACAAAATGTGAACATTGCAAAGCTTAAGCAGGATTCCTTATTAAGCGAAATCTAAAAAAATGATTATGAGATTTTAAAAAACAACAGGTCACCAATTATTTAGCAAAGTAGAAAGCAAATCAAAATTTTATCCAAACTCGCGTTGGGCGATTTTGGTCCTTATGTAAAAATGAATACACACACGTACATACATATGAGTATAGGCATTATATAAAGTTAAATATATAAGAATATACAGGATTATATAAATACATGAACCATATAACACATGAATTTTTAAAATGGATACTTTTTCTTACAATGGATACAGAGACTATATAAATGAATACAAGAATTACATGAAGATAAGATAATATAGGAATATGGGAATTATTTATGGTTCATTTTTACAGGGCTCTTCCCTCTAGAATGATATTAATATAATAATGTAACATCCTAACTAATGCTAACTAGATGATAACTATTGGTTTTATAATACAGATTTATATATACAACATAAGTCGGGTGGTTAAGTCTAGTTCACGTGGTCTGGGTACGCACTCTTGGTCGTGCATAAATAGTTTCATGTTCCGTGTCACTTGGTTTTCTTTGTTCCCAGAATGATCTTTTCACCACAAATATACCGAGGATAATAGCACACACAATAATGATACTAACGGCAGATGTTGAGAAAATGGTTACCGGTTGTAGTATTTGTAAGAGGTTGTTTTGGTTATCATCCGAAATTTTAAACCGGCTCAATTGATCATTCCATTCAGGGGCATGTAGTTCGGGTAGGATGGTTACAGGTTTTATGGAGAGATTTAAGATCTCTATGACGGGTTTAAATTTAATTTGCGACGGGAATGGGTATGAGTTATTAAGGGTAACCTTATACGGGTTGTATATTTGGAGGGCTTTTGAACGCAAGGAGCAACCAATTGGTAGCCGAATAACCATAGGGATTGTATGAGGGAATAATTCGATGGACACTCGAGAGTAGCGGCAGTCCTGTTCGCGAAGGAAACCCAGATGTCTGGTCCAATTCGTAGTTGGATGGTTTTAGGGGAATTAAATTTTTTAAATGAACATACGGGGGCATGCCGGTCACGAATTAAATCGATAAAGCAAGACCTAGTAGTTGGAAGAATAACTGGTTTGAGTGGAGGGCAGACGAGTTGTTTATTTGGTTGCGGGAATCGGCAATGCCGGACGTCGCTATCTGACATCATAGAATAAGCTGATAGATCTTTGGTGAGGAAAAGGTAAGGTGGTACGGTGGGTAAATACAATCGATAGACATTAGAGTTATTTTGGTAGGGTGTTGGGAAAGGGTGAAATTTATATACGTCATAAGTGAGGACATCGAAAAATGGTATAATTATGAGGTATGTGTAGGGGCGTGGTCCATGTACAGTCCAGGTGTATTCTAGAAATTGAGGGTAATTAGTGTGGTTGAGTGGGAATATGGGTGATAATTTTAATTGTGACTGGGCGGTGTGAATCAAGGACTGAAGTATTTCCCATGGTATTAGGGTGGAAAGAGTGATTTTTCCATGGGCTAGCTGGGTTGCACGCAAAACCTTGGAATGAATCGTAGTTATTCGTTGTAAGTATTTATCGATTAGGGTTACTTGTATTTCATTATCTCTATTAATTCTAGATATCTTTGTGTTCTTTGTATTGAGCTAACATGGATTCAAGGTATGTGAATCTGTCCGAAAGGGAGTGAAGGAAGCGATTGTTTTCGTGTAATGACCTAATAGTTTGTTCTAACATGTGTCCATTATATTGTCGATTTCGCGCGAAGAGATTCAATTTAAGTTCAATTCTTTTAATATCTTCTTCGGTTGCTAATCCGAATAAACCTTTGAACAGTTTCCCTCCTATATCTATCAGTCCCCTTTTACTTCTTTGGTTAAAGTTTTCTGAATTTTTAGTTTCAGTTTGTATCCATGGTAAGGCTAATATTTCTGATAGGGCGCGTGCTGTAGTTTGAATATTTTCGAGGGTATTTTCTAACAGAACGCGACTAATCTGATCTTTTCCTTGGAAAGAATTTGGACTTTACTTTCAAACGTTTTTAATTGGGTTTGTATCTGAAGGAGATTGATTTTAATTCTAGCAGGGGGTTGCAAATTTATATAAAGGTCTGCGTGCCCTTTCAAAAATTTACCTTCTGCAAGTTTTTCTATAACAACTCCGGTAGAAATTTTAATGCTAGGTCTACAAGAGTAAATAATTTGGAAAATTATAAGGGGGACAATTTTATTCATTTCTACGCCTTAAGTTATACGGAGCTGGGGGTAGTTGTGTGGATACTTGTGTGGATACTTGTGTTTGTGGGCGAAGGGGTCGGCCTCGTTTTGGTGGCAATGGGGGTCGACCGTTGAGCTCGGATTCTGAGCGGGTTCGTTTCTTATGTGAAGGTTCTAGTTCACGTGGGTGATGCATTTGCGGGCGGTATGTAGGGTCCGTGCGTCGATCATCAATCGGCGAGGGTGGTGACAGAGGAGATGGTGGAGTTGGAGGAGATGGTGGAGTTCCACTGAGTGATCCTCTCGAAGGGGTTTCTCCAGGGTCTGGGTCCGATGGGACGCTTGGCTCTGGGGCCTCCTCTTGTTCAGAGATTGCCTCGAGTACTGGTGGTATTACGAGGTACCAATCTTCGTCATGGGTAGCGGTTCCCGCGGTGACCACTTCAGTTTTTTGATCCCTGCCCGATTTGTTAATATCTTGACCTTTTGAAGGATAGGCGGCTCGAACGCCTGGCAGCTGTTTTTTGGGAAGGTGTTGTTCGGAAGCTATCTTCAAATTGTCAGCGTGAATGATCTTTAGTTTGGAATGATCCCGGAGGTCGAGGATTTCATAACGATTTTTTCCGAGGTTTTTCATAATCCTATATGGGCCATCCCATTTTGGGTATAATTTGCGATGAGCACCTGGCGGTTTCACGCTCTTCAGATAACATCGCATACCGACGATTATAGTCCGTTGACGGGGATGACGCCTATGTTGCTCTTGCTCCATCTGTTGGTTTCGTTGGTCGAGGGCATAGCGGATTATGTCAAAAATCTTGAAAGATCGTTCAGCTAGTTGCTGATTTGCTTCTGCCATTTCGGAAGATGTTAGGACTGCCGGGTCGGTTTGGTCGGGCAAATCAAAAGGTAGACGCTTGTCGTAGTGATAGAGAACGAAATGAGGGGTGTCCCCGATGGACACATTATAGCCATTGTTGATGGCTGTTTGTACCATGGGAAGGGAATCATCCCATGTACGGGAGGATGCATCGACAACGTGGCGCAGGGCTTCCAAGATCTTTCGATTGTGCCTTTCCACTAAGCCGTTTGCCTGCGGATGGTATGCCACAATGTGTGTATTTTTAATTTTACACATGTTACAGAGTGACTCGAACAGTTTGGAAGTGAAACTAAGGGCGTTATCCGAGATTAGGATGGAAGGAGTGGTATGATTTTGGATGACGCGTTCCACTAGGGCTCTTGCCACAGTTTCCGAGGTCTGGTCTGGAATGGCGGCTACTTCGCTGTAACGCGAGAAGTGGTCCGTAAACACAATGATGTACTGATTTCCCTTTGATGTTTTGGGAAATGGTCCCAGTATATCCATTCCAGTTCTTTGCCAGGGCCTTTGGCATACTGGATATTTATGCATCGGAGCTGTGGATGGTACGTTGCCCTTATGCTTTAAACACGACGGACATTCGGCGATGTATTCTTGTACCTTTTGTTCATCTCGGGAAAGTGGTATCGCTCCAAAAGACTCTTGATGGTGCGATCCGGCCCCATGTGTCCATACAAAGGTGAGTCGTGACAAAGTCCAATGGCTATATCGACGAGATCCTTTGGTATCTCCACGAGGTCGTTTCCATCTTCGTTCCTGAAATGTACGAGCCCATCTTTGAGGTTGTACTGTTCTTTTACCTTCGATGGTTCCTTTTGTTCCAGGCGCGCCCGAAGGTTTGGGTGTGTTGGTCCTGTTGTTGGGAGTATTGCAGACACTCGTAGTCGAACACAGGAAGAATTCCTATTTTATTCACTTGGGCGTCGGGCTTGAGTCTCGACAATCCGTCTGGAATAACTTGCAGTTTTCCCGGTTTGTATACGATTTTTCGCTGCAAAAGTCCTGAATCAACAGAGCCCATCTACTCAATCGTCCTTCAAGTAGCTTGTCCTTGAAGAGGTACGTGAGTGGCTTATGATCAGTCTTGATGGTTACATCGTAGCCATAGACGATATTTCGGAATTTTTTCAAAGCCCAATATACCGCTAGGGCCTCTCGGTCCGTAGTGGAATAATTCCGTTGAGGTGCAGAGAGAAGTTGACTGGCATAAGCAATGGGTAATTCCACACCGTCTACGTCCTGTAACAGGACGGCTCCTAGTCCATAGGAGGAAGCATCTGTGGCTATGATGAAGGGTCTTGTGTAATCAGGATATTGTAAAATGGGATGACAGGTTAGTTTATTAATTAAAGTTTCAAAGGCATGTTGGTGATCGGATTCCCAGTTAAATTTCGAATTTTTCTGGAACAAATTAGTAATGGGTTTAGCAATATTCGAAAATTGGGGGATAAAGTTCCGATAGAATCCGACAAAACCAATAAATGCACGGGCGTCGTCGATGGTCTTGGGTACAGGGTACCTTTCCAGGGCTTCGAGTTTGGCTGGATCAGGTTTAATTCCTGTGGACGAGAGTAGGAATCCTAGGTATACCAGGGATTCTTGTAAAAAATTGCACTTTGCAAGCTTCAGTTTAAGGTGTGCTTTTCTCAAGTGTGATAGCACATTCTGAAGGCGTTGAAAGTGTGTTTTTATGTCCGAACTGTAGACGATAATATCGTCAAGATAACGAGAGCTTCGACACCTAATAGGTCGGAAAGGACTATATTCATCAACCTAGAGAAATTAGCAGGCCCATTTCGGACTCCGAAAGGTAAAACCTGGAATTCGTAATGGCCTCGGTTAGTGGAGAAAGCAGTCAATGCCCGAGATTCGGGACTGACCTCCATTTGCCAATAACCTGATGCTAAATCGAGGGATGAAAAAAGTTCGCTTTCCCTACGTTCAGAATTGTTTCCTGCATGTTTGGAATCGGGAAACGGTCTGGGATGGTAATGTTGTTCAGGCGTCTAAAATCTATACAAGGGCGAGATGTTCCGTCCTTTTTGGAGACGAGAATCATAGGAGCGGACCAGGGACTAGCTGAAGGCTGAATGACATCCTGCTCCAACATGTCCTTGATGTGTTCCTCAATAGTGACTAACTGGGAATGTGGAACCCGATAGGGAGGAATGAAAATGGGTTTGGAATTGGGTTCCAACTTGATTTCAAAAGGGACCAAATTAGTTCGGCCCAGAGGATCTCCTTTTAGGGCAATCACATCTCTATTTCTTATCAGGAAATCGAGAAGTGATTCCATTAGTTTGGGATCCTGTAAAGCTGGTGACTCCTGAAGGGAGTGCTCCAGACATTTCTTATATTCTTCTTTTAATATTGAAGGATTTAATTCTAAGGAACTGGAAACACGATTTATCATACTGATGGGGAAATCTGAATCTACTTCTACTGTGGAAACAGTTCCTATTTTCTGATTTGAAGTTAATTCTATAGGACTTTTTCCTTTGTTTAAACAAACAACAGGGATAGCTGAATTCTGACTCTGACTAAGGACTTGGGCAATAAGAACATCTCTTTTGAAATTACTTTTCTCTGTAATCAGAGTACGCTCTGACTCTAATAATTTTCCTTGACTGTTAACTACTTTTGCTAGGAAACAAATCTTCTCATAAGGTGCTACTGTTATATGCTCGGTAGGGCATATGAAAAATTGTGAATCTGATTCTGGTTCGGCGACTAAAATTTGCCTTATTGGCTGAACTGAAGCTGGCTGACTGGAAACTGGCTGACTGGAAACTGGCTGACTGGAAACTGGCTGACTGGAAACTGGCTGACTGGAAACTGACTGTCTGGAAACTGACTGTCTGGAAACTGACTGACTGAAACTGGCTGTGTTGATCCAACTGGATTCAACAACTGGAACTGATTACCCTGGGGTCTGATTTCTGGAGCGGTTGTCCCTCTGGATGCAACCGGCTGACTTGATCTGCTATCAAGTGGAGGGGGTTTCCTATTTCTTTCGGAAATCTGAACTGACTAAGTCTATTAGCATTAAGTTGTCTGTCATTCTCGCGGAGATGGTGTGTCCTATTTCGACACTTTACTAACTTTCCGGCTGGGTAAATCTCCCATTGATTCCGGTTAAAAAAATCCATACCTAGTAGGATGTCTGTCTGAAAGGTGGCGACTGTGTCCACTATACAACATTTCGCGGGGTATACCGCGTTTCCAACTTCTAAATATAACTCAATTTCTCCGTATGTAGGTATGGGTGTGCCCGTAACTCCTCTGAGTTGGCAGGATGGTGCCTTAAGTTCATATTTGTAATTTGTACTCTCTAGTAATTCATCTACACATTGTTTCTTAATTAACGTCGCGTGTGCTCCTGTATCTAGGAGAGCAGTTAAATCTTGGTTATCGGTGCTACAATTTATTATTAAATCTAGGAGGTCCGCACCTATTATCCTGATGGGGAGTTTGTGTGCGTATCTGGGTTCATTACTGTAATTTAGGGGGAGGAGGTTGAACTGCCGCCTCCAATGTAGGGTCTAAAAAAGGGCTCGAATGGTCTTCTATGGGAGGACCTGGGTCATATTCTACGGGAATATCATACGCTGGAGGGTGTTCTTGAAAACTGTTCTCTGGGGAAAATGATTCCTCCACGGGTACTTCTACGTACCGAACTAGTTGACCTTGCTGGTTGTACTGAGGTTTGTACATGGGGTAAGAGTGTGGTTGACCCTGTGGTCGTGATCTATTGGGTTGGTAGTTCGACTGAGGCTGGGAATGGACTGGTTTCTGGGGATTGGATGACTTTTGGGATACGTTTTGGGAACGTGTTGGTTTGGTTTCTGAAAGTGGGGTCTATACCCTGCAGGGGCTTTATCAGCACACTTTTGGCGATCGCCACGGCGATGACCATGTTCGTGACATGGGAGCAATACGAGGGGTAATTACATTGACTTATCATGTGCCCAAACTATCGCAGTTAAAACACTGTGGAGGAGGGCGTGTATTCTGGGTTTGGGGGGCTTGTTTCTGGGGTGTTCCCTGCATTGGCCTCGATTTATAGGTTGTTGTTGTTGCTGTTGGTGTTGTGGCTGCTGCTGCTGAATATAATGTACAGGGGTTTCTCTACCTTTCGGTAGTTCTGGTTTGCTAAATCGGGGTAATGTTCCCGTGTTTTGTTTATGGCTACACTTACAGGTTTGTCAACATTTAAAAACTCCTGAAACTTTTTTTTAGGTGCTCCGGGTAGGTTTTGGTAAATGGTTGTGGCTACTATTAGATTTCTTTGTTTCGAAGTGAAAGTTATGCCACATGCATTTTCTGCGGCCCGGAGGGCTTCTCCTACAAGTTTATGTGTACGTGTAATAAAATTGTTTAAATCTTCGTGTTCCTCTTTCTTCCATTTAGCTTGGAAGACTGCTTCTAACGTGGCTAAGGGTTGTGCAAGGGTTATTTCTTTAAAAAATTCTAATAAGTTTTGTTTAAAATCGTCCCATGTTGTAGCTTCGCTAATTGATGGGACGTAAGTGACTGTGTCATGAGCATTCCCTTCTTTCGGGTCGATAAATCTTTTTGCTTCCCTAATTTTTATATCATTATCGGTAATATTTTCGCGTAAGAAATGTTGCTCTAAAGATTCAATCCAAGGTCTTACGCGTGGTTCAACAAAACGATTATTTATCTATGGTCCCCTTAAAAATTAAAACAGTATGAGGAAGGTTTACTAGTCTGCCTAAGTTAAAATATGCTGGGGCGGGGGTTTGAGACTGAGACATATTGGCTTGTGTGTTTGGGAGTATGTTTGAAGGGCGCGGGGTAGGTGGAAAAATGGGTGTAACTAAATTTTCGATGTCAGAAAGCGCACCGTCTGAATCGCTCATATGTGAAGGTACTTATTAATGTGCTCTAATTAGGTCTGCTTGACCGATCTTAATTTATGGAATGATCACTTAAGGGGTTTTCCTAACTACACTATCTAAAAAAAATAAATGCACAACAATTTGCCTAACTAGGGGAAAATTTGAAAAGATTGTAAACAAAAATAAAAATGTAAACAAAATTTCACTCGAATGTACGTGAAGGTATGGTAATACTATGTTTGGTACATTAAATAAAATTATACTATACTAACTAGAATAGTAAAAATAACTGAAAATAACTGTGAAAATAACTGTGAAAATAACTGTGAAAATAACTGTGAAAATAACTGTGACAATAATTCTGTGAAAATACTGTTTTCAATAAAAAGAATGTATCACTGGTGTCTGAAGTGTTCACTGTGTTTTTTGTTAATTCTGGCTCAATACTAAATATTAATTGTTAATAATAATGACTTTTCAAATGTTTTAGAAATTATTTTAAAAAAGAGTTTTGTACTTAACAAGATTCCTACGGCGAAATCCTTAGAGACGTGTCCTGAAGACGTGTCTTGCTGGCCACTTGTTCTTGGATGAAAACTAGGCGTGGAGAACTTGGAGTCGTGACGCACCGGTTCAAGGGTGAATGTGACGAACTAGAAGTCGTGACACGCCGGTCAACTGGGTGTTGGTCCTGGTTCCAGGGTCTGGAAGACTGGAAGAATCCTGGAGTCGTGAAGATCCTGGTTAAAGGGTCTGGAAGACTGGAAGAATCCTGGAGTCGTGAAGATCCTGGTTAAAGGGTCGCCAGTTGTTAACCCCTCCGTCTATGGCCCGTGTTGGTTCGAAGTCGACGGGGGTTCTAGTTAGGTGGCAGCAACGGATGTGTGACTTGAAGTAGTTTTCTTCTATATTACTCTCCGAGTTCTTCTATAGTGGCTCGGAGGACTCTGATAGACTTACTAAAAATGCTGAAGGTTCCGGATTCTTCTTATAGCGTATCCGGAAAGTTTTAACGACTAAGTTCTTCTGAAGAGAGCAAGGCTCGAAGGGGACAATAAAAAGTTTCTCCAACTGTAAATTTACTGCTAAAATATACAGGTAGTGCTCAGCCTCTGAATTAGCTTCTGAATGACAATGGAATAATTTTAGTGGGTTTATATACCCAAAAACTGCTAACATTATTATTATTAAATGCTAAAAAGACTGTATTATTTTTGCACAATATTTGAAAATAAGTAAATTTTTTAGCTGTGGTAAGGCTGGAACGAGTAAAAAAATATTTGAAGAAGAACCATATTTTTATCTTACACCGCGACTTTTCAGATCTGATGTTATCATGATCTGCCAAGTTAACTAAAAGTGGAAATCGGACTATGCATCTTTACACTAAAATATGCATATGAGTGAAATTTTAAGGTTTAAGATGTACAATTTTAATGCTTAGGCAAGACATGATCTCATTGTTTATAACGAAAGAGAGTGTATACAAATGTGAACATTGCAAAGCTTAGCAGGATTCCTTATTTAAGCGAAATCTAAAAAATGATATTAGAGATTTTAAAAAAACAACAGGTCACCAATTATTTAGCAAAGTAGAAAGCAAATCAAAAATTTATCCAAACTCGCGTTGGCGATTTTGGTCCTTATGTAAAAATGAATACACACACGTACATACATAGAGTATAGGCATTATATAAAGTTAATATATAAGAATATACAGGATTATATAAATACTGAACCATATAACACATGAATTTTTTAAAATGGATACTTTTTCTTACAATGGATACAGAGACTATATAAATGAATACAAGAATTACATGAAGGATAAGATAATATCGGAATATGGAATTTTTATGGTCATTTTTACATATATATATATATATATAATATATATATATAATATATATATATATATATATATATATATATAATAAGTATATATAATATATCGGGTGGCCCAAAAAAAATGGCACCAATTTTGAGAAGTGATATCTCAATAACCATTCCAGCTAGGGACTTAAAAAAACAAACAAATGAAAGATAATTCTTTTCTTTTTAAATACTTATTCTATGGCTTGATCGTTATAAGCCCATATAATGCCAGAAATTGGCTTCCAAAATAATATTAAAAAAAAAGTTGCGCATTTATATTTATTCCTTGATCCTAATTTTAAATGAAATTTTTTCTATTCCAGACCCCAAGATGGGATTGAGAAATCTGATAAGAACATTATACAAGCACTACGTGAAGAAAAAGGATATTCATTAAACAGAATCCTTTACGAATTTCCAATAGAAATTGGAAAAAAAGAACTGTGGCACATTTTACAAAAACTTAAAGAAACCGGCAGCAGTCAACGGCGTCTGGAAGTGGTCGACCAGAAACTATTAGAACGCCAGAAAACATTGAAAAAGTAAATGAAATGGTTTTAAGTCAAGAGGAACAACCGGGAACAAGTAAAAGTGAACGTGAAGTTGCGAAAGAACCGGGATTTCACGTTCATCAGTACAGCGAATTATTCGCTGTACTGATGAACGTGAAATCCGGTTTTTTTTCGCACTTCACGTTGACTTTTACTTGTTCCCGGTTGTTCCTCTCTTAAAACCATTTCATTTACTTTTTCAATGTTTTCTGGCGTTCTAATAGTTTCTGGTCGACCACTTTCCGAACGCCGTTGACTGCTGCCGGTTTCTTTAAGTTTTTTGTAAAAAATGTGCCACAGTTCTTTTTTTCCAATTTCTATTTGGAAATTCGTAAAGGATTATGTTTAATGAATATCCTTTTTCTTCACGTAGTGCTTGTATAATGTTCTTATCAGATTCTCTCAATCCCATCTTGAGGGGTCTGGAATAGAAAAATTTAATTTAAAATTAGGATCAAGGAATAAATATAAATGCGCAACTTTTTTTTGTATATTTTTTTTGGAAGCCAATTTTGGGCATTATATTGGCTTATAACCATCAAGCCATAGAATAAGTATTTAAAGAGAAAATAATTATCTTTCATTTGGTTGTTTTTTTAAGTCCCTAGCTGCAATGGTTATTGAGATATCACTTCTCAAAATTGGTGCCATTTTTTTTGGGCCACCCGGTATATATATATATATATAATAAGTTATATATATATATATATATAATAAGTTTTATATATATATATATATATATAATAATAAGTTATATATATATAATATATATATATATATATAATATATAATATATATAATATATATATATATATATATATATATATATATATATATATATAATATATATATATAGATATATACATATATATATATATACACACTATATATAATATATATATTATATATATATATATATATATATATATATATATATATATATATATGTAATATATATATATATATATTATATTATATATATATATATATATATATATATATAGTGTGTATATAATATATATATATATATATATATAATATAAATATATATATATACACACACACTAACATTCAAAAGTTTAAGTACACCCTGAAATATTCATAAATTTCAAATTTTGTTTAAAGTTTTTTATTTATTTAGTTATCATGACAAATTCATAAGTACAAACATGGAAACTTAAAAACAAATCAGGACAATTTACCAAAAGCAAATTCTAAATTTTGAATTCATCAAAATAGCCTCCTCTAGCAGCAATTACCCCAAATAAATTCAAGGCAGGTGCTCTACAAGAGAAAGAAGATAGTCTGATGAAAGCTGCTCCCAGCACTCTTGTAAGAGTTCCCAGATCTTCTGAGCACTGGATGGCTGCTTGGCTTTCACTCGTCGATCCAGTTCATCCCACACTAGTTCGATGCGGTTCAGATCCAGGGACTGTGCTGGTGATATCATAACTGTGTGCTGACGTTGCCGTTCTTTCTGCTTCAGTTAATTTTGACACAACTTGGAAGTGTGTTTAGGATCGTTTTCTTGCTGCATTGTGAACTGTTGGCCAACTAGAAGCAGTCCATCACACTTTCTCTACCGTGATTCACTTTTGGCACAACACACTGCTGTGTCATTCTTTCACCTGCTCTGCGCCGCACAAATAGTCTGCGTTTGGATCGAAAAACTTCGAACTTTGATTCGTCAGTCCAAAGGACAAATTTCCACTGCTCAACAGTCAATTTTTGTTTTTTTTAGCCCAGGCTACCCTTTTTTTTTATTCTGGAGTTTCAGCATTGGTTTCTTTCCTGCAGCTCGTCCTTTTAATCCTGCCTCTCTCAGTCTTCTTTGAAAAGTTGTTAAAACTGTTGTACTTCTGGAGTTGTTCAGCTGGGCTTTGATTTCAGTCTGATGCGCAGACTGGTGACTCCGATATACTTATCCTTTGAGTTTGTTGTGGTTCTTGGTCGCCCTGACTTTTTTCTGTCCTTATTTTGTCCAGTTTCTTCGTACCGGTTAATGGCACAAGCAACCGTATTCACAGAAACTTTTAATTTTTTAGCAATTTGCCTCAGTGACTGGCCCTCATTTCTCAATGTTACAATCGACTGTTTTTTTTCTGTTGTTAACTGAGCTTTGGCACCCATTTTTGCTTTTTGAAACACAGAAATATACCCTAAACTACACAGTTAGCTCCTTTGCAAGGATTTTTTATGTAAGGACCTGCAGCGCATGTCAATAACTGAACACATGTATTAACATACTCCTGAAGGAACACACTATCCCAATAAAGACTTTTAAACTGTTTTTGGACCTTTCTGCAGAGCTACTGGCATTAATTTTAGGTTGCATGCCAGACGTAAATTAACACATTTTGAAGAAGCTTCTCTGATACAACACACTGCAAAGGGAAGATGCACTGAACGAAGAAAAATTTTAACTTCTAAGATATGGTAATAACAAAGAGCTACAGAAAAAAGGGTAGAAAACTCCGCAAGCCAAACAGATAACACCAAATCCACAAGTCAGGGATCTTGGAGTAATAATGTCGTCGGATGCAGAATTCAGAGAGCACTATAAAATCAAAATCACAACGGCTAGAAAAATAAGGGGAGTCATCTGGAGGAGCTTCTGGAGGAGCTTCCCAAACCTTAGAAAAGAAATAGAAACAAACTGGAATGAGAGAAGAGGCAAATTCTGTACAGTCACAGCTGCTGTGGGACATGGGGCCATGAAAACGAGAATGGAAAATACACTCAGAATACGAGGCCCAAAGCTTTTCAATGCCCTACCGAGAGAAGTAAGGAATCTCCAGCACACCGACCTAAATAACTTCAAAAACCAGCTGGACAGATTCCTGTGCAAAGTCCCTGACCAGCAATGCGTGACTGGCTACGAGGGCAGAAGGAGATCAGAGAGCAATTCCCTCCTTCACCAAGTCCCGCAAATGAGGCGGGATCCTGCAGAGGAGTCGACCGCAGGTCGATCCTGAACCGTCGTTCAAACTCAACAAAAGTAACAAAAGTAAGTATATATATATGTAGTGTTTATATATAGTACATATATGTATATGTAGTGTATATATATAGTATATATACAAATATGTATATATATATATATAGTATATATATAGTATATATATATATGTATATATATATAGTATATATATAATATATATAGTATATATATATAGTATATACACACACACACATATATATATATATATATACATATATATATGTATATATACATCTATATATATATATATATATATATATATATATATATATATATATATATATATATATATATATATGTTATACGGGACGACTGTCCTACGCAATATTAATTAAAACTGAACTAGTTACGACGAATGTTATACAAAAGTACGCCCCTATTCTTGAATGTCCTACAAGAGCAGGCGCTCGCCTATATCTCAATGATTGACGCGAGAATCTGCCTAAATTTTCTTTTAGCCCTCAAGCACGCACCCGAAATATGAAATATGATATTAAACCCGCCAGTCATTTTAATCAAAGGCGCTCGGATGCACTCTTGCGACATCTTGCGCGCGCTGTTTGCCCATGTACCTTCCAAGCTAACATCTCACATCCGTTTCGAGTTTCAGGACGGAAACCTAGACTCTGAGAATCAAATATTTTCTTGGCCTCACGGTGACTCACTGCTCTGACGTATGTGAGAGTGGATTCCTTCCTATATAAGGAGGGGTCCAGCCATTGAAGGACAGATTCTAGATTCTGAGTAGCTCTTAGCCAGACTTTGGGTAGAGCTCAACTTACCTGGGTCTCCGCTGGTAACGAGAGTGCGAGTTACCTCGTATGCATTAGATTCCTTCGAGACGATTTTAGAACGGACTTTGAGGGAATAACGTCTTAGAAGGAAATTGATCTTAACTTGCTTTATAGCGGACCTAGAACGGAGCACAGAGGTTGCTTTCAAGAAGAGGGCCGTTTAACTTTGAATTAACGTAACTTAACCCTGGGTGAAGGGTAGATTTCACCTACCTCAATTAGGGAACGAGCTTCGTATCGGAATATCGGTATTGATGATCTGACTGAAGGAAACGCCAGCAGGCTTAGTTTGTTTATTTCTACGTGACTTTAATTGTCACGCCTAAACTGAAGAATAACTCATTTTATAGCCCGGTGAACTTGATTAAAATACGACCTTGTGAACTCAAAAGTTAAACCATTTACCATAAATTCTCGCCTGTAATCCGCTTATTTCAACTTAATTAAAAAGCCTAAAATTAGAGCTGACTCTTAGTTAATCCCAACTTAATTAATCTAAACTTGGCGAGTGGAACAGGGGCTAAGGAAAGCTCCGGATCCGGCAAGTGACCCCCCGTAGGGGTCAGCGCACTCTGTGGAAAAGAGTACTTCTATTGTACTTGAGGGTTAAAACTCCCAGGGTCACCCCCGAGTATAATAGAGTGGTGTCAGGTGTGGGGTAGGTAAGTATTTCCTACCCCTTTTCCTAGACACTCGTCGAGCACCAGAAGCCGACTGAAACGTGTAATGAGGACCGTCTACACGGACAAGAGAAAAACGGAAGCTCCATCTAGAACCACAAGGTCGAGAGCAGCTATTCAGGTGCGATTGGAAGCGGCAACAAGACTTCAAGCAACAGGCGAGGAAGGAGAAAATCGAACTCTCAACAGAAGACGAAAAACCAAAGGTAAGCAAACCTGTTTGTATTGCAACTGGTTTTAGGGGACAGAAAGACAATTCTCCTGTAGCAGGTAGCGTACCCAAAGCACACCCTTCAGGATTAAAATTTTCCCACCAAATTTTTATATCAATAGAGTACCTCACGTTCCCTCCTGGACTCCTCCTGAGAAAATTACAGGCGAACTCAAAAAAGGGAATAGCCCTTTATTAGCCAACTTACGCGAAGACTTCTTAGAGTCTTGGTCTTTCTCGTGACAGTTGTAAAATGTCTCTTTGTCACGACAGTGTTAGAATTATGCCTAAACAAAACTCAAATTATGAAATCAATTTGCAAGCCTATATCACTAAGCTTACTTATAGCCAACAAAATCCTAACGCATAAATTTAACTAAAACCCTGGAAACCCTAAACCTTAATAATGAAATAAATAGACAAACCTTAAACCCTAAAACGAAATAAATTAACAAATGCTAACTCTTAATATTGAAATCGAGTACTTACTACCTGCGTAGTTTTGAAAAACTTTTTAGTTATTCAGAGATCTAATTATTAAGAATGTTTATAATATCAAATCAAATTAACCTGAAATTGCTAAACTACAATTCCTATTATAACAAACCATTACCAAACTTTTAGTAATTACAACAAAACTAAGAAAAAATAAAGATTCTTCTGAATCCTAAGTTTAAATTCTTAAACAGCACCAAGAAAATTTTAAGACTGAATACCGAAGGCATATGCGCAAAAACTGCCCGTTCAACAGAGAACCAAACCTAAAATTGAATCACGCGCTCCTGGGCAGAAAATTCTGGAATCGGAAGTCGTGATTCCACGTATACTTTTTTTAAGGGCGCGTTTGAACAAACCTATTTTAGTTATTTTAATTTTAATAACCTCCGCGGCGAGAAAAGCGATATTCGTTATTTAAGGAATATCATAACTCAACCTTTTTTTTATTTCAACTGATCTTTAATCTTCTGAAGGCAATCTAAAGCGGCCTCTCTTTTGGGCCTGGAAGTTTGAACTACATTTTGAGGTTGACCTTGAGTATGAGGTGTCTGATTGGAAGTGTGAATCTGAGAAGATTGAGTTTGATTATTTTGAGGTTGAGGTTGAGTTTGGGTTTGTTTTGACCCTTTATGAGTAACCGACAATTCAAGGGGATACAAGAGACAAATAGGGTAGTTCATCATTTAACCATCTGCTCGCTTAAGAATAACGCTTCTAACTTTGTTATTGTCACCGAATATAAGTTGCAAAATTCTACCATCTGCCAAAAGGGTCGAGATTTGACAGGAGATTTTATGAGCACCACATCGTCAACATTTACACGGTTTTCCCAATTTGTTTGGAATAAATCGCGACTGTGTTCACGCAAGCTCAACAAATAAGAATCGTACCACATCTTCCTAAAATCGTTAAATTTTTTATGAATTTGCTTAAGTGACGACATTAATTGGTCTTGTGAAGGAGGATCTCTTTCCCACGATGGATCATCTAAATCATCTTCAAATTTAAGAGCAAGCGATTTATTCGAATGAATCTTAAGGAAAGAGTTCGGAGTTAGAGGGTTAAGTTCGTTTTCGGAAGATACATATGTCAGTGGTCGCGAGTTTACAGCATTTTGAATGTTCGACAACAAAGTTAAGAAGTCAAAATAGTTCAAAGTAGAACGTCCGATGGATTTATATAAACAAATCTTCATCACTCTAATAAGACGTTCCCAGGCCGCCCCCATCCACGCTGAATAAACAGGAATTTTAATGTATGTAATATTATTTTCTCGCATGTGCTCTGAAAATTCATCGGACATTAAACATTGTTCGAGAGCTTTTCCGGCTGCCACGATTGTTTTACCGTTATCACTATAAATAAAGTCGCACACGCCATAGAGATTGGTAAAGCGCTGGAAGGATGACAAGAAGGTCTGAGCTGTCAAATCGGGTAATAGGTGAAGGTGAATTGCTCTTATATTTAGGCAAGTGTAAATAAGAATATACATTTTCACAGGCATTCCAGTGTTTGAATCTTTTACGAAAATGTGACCCGTAAAATCTACTCCTAGGTGTTTGAAAGGATGGAAAAAATTCATTTGAGCTTTGGTAAAGTTTGTGAATTTTGGATATTGATAAGCAAACTGATTGAACTTTTTGCACAGTATGCACTCTGATAGAACGGATTTGATTATTTGTCGAGCTCCAGTTACCCAATAACCTTGCATCCTAAGCATACTAAACGTGGATTGTAAACCGAGATGTTTGCATTTAAGGTAACAATCTTTTATTATCAATGCAGTTAATTGGTGATGTTTGCCTAATAATATAGGATTAATGATGTAATCATAGTAATTTGTTTTGCTTATTCTTCCTTTGCTTCTGATCAGACCATGTTCATCCAAAAACAAATTTAATTTTTTAACTAGGGAGGGAATTTCTGAAGTAGTCTTTGATGTAGAAGCTAGGTTCTCAAGAAATTCATTTTCAACTTTAAAGGACCCAAGTTGCATGATGTATAACCAGTAAAGTTTCGAAGCAAAATCTACATCGACCGTTTTACGTCTCAATCTAAACACAAATTTAAGTACGTAACCAGTTACTCTATATAACTTGTGAATATCAATATCTGCTGATGTCTAAGATTGGTTCTGGTTCATCATTAACTATCACTGACGTTACGATATTATTTGGAGCTTGCTCAACCTTGATTTTGCTTGGAAGAGAGAGACATCGTAACTGATGTTTGGGTCTGAGAAGTGGATCTAACAACCAACTGGGACCATTTAGCCAAAAATTTATTTTAGATTGGAAATCTTTAAAGGAGATACCTCGAGTCACTAAGTCTGATGGATTCTCCTGAGTAGCCACATACTGAAAACTGATGTTAGTTTTAAAGTTTTCCTGAATATCTTTTTTCATATCCTTGATGTCTTGAATACGGTTTTTCACAAAGATTGACTTGTTCTTTATGTTTATGTTCTTACTGAGAATCCAACTCAAGACTATCTGAGCATCAACAAAAATTTAAATGAACTGAAATGAGGTTTTAAAACTACTCAGTAACTCAGGCAAACATTTTAAGGCTAAATATACAGCTGAAGTTCCAATGACGGTAAAGTTCTACCCTTTAAAGGAGCAACTTTAGCCTTGGAGAACAACAAGTTCGATTTATTTTGGCTAATAACATAAGTAGAAAAGCCATAACTAGCCATGCTAGCATCACAGAATACTGCTAAGTTAACAATTTTATTCTCGCTAAACACCATTCTATTGATTTTGAATTCTTTAAGTTTGATCAAATTGTTATATATCTTTGTCCATTCTTTCTGTTCTGCAGACCCCACTTCCTGATCCCAATTTAACTCGAAATACCAAAGTTTTTGCATTAGCACTCTACCTCGGATGGTTACAAGCAGTGATGAGCTGCCAAAATCTTAACAACCGGTTCCCTATATAAAAAGTTCTGATTTAAAGGATGTGCCACAGTACCGGTATGTAGTTTTTGTACCTTTCTCCATAAGAAGTGGCAATGCATTGTTTCATTAGGAGCTGTACTCGTACTTAATAAAAATAAATAAATTTAGAATAAATTTGAAAAGAAGAAAATATGAAGAATATTTAAGTATATTAGTTACTACTAATTAGGTAGTAATTACAAAATAGCTTCAAGATTATTATTTTGTACACCGTTTTATTTTGTACATCGTTTTATAAGATCATTCGGTTTTAAGATCATTTTATAACAATATTTGTTTTCGTAACAATTTTTAACAACCGGTTCTAAAATGCTCCAAAATTTTAACAACCGGTTCGCGCGAACCGGTGCGAACCGGCTCCAGCTCACCACTGGTTACAAGTAAGAAAAGGGACAAGGGATCAAATAACTTTGATATTTGTGATAATATTTGACGTTTTGTGTGGGCATGGCTATCAAGATTATACTCATTTAACCTAAGTTGGTCAGGTTGTGCGTCGTATAAGTAACCAAGTACTCTTTCCGAACCACTACCATGATCTTCCGCCCTACCTTGCTCTACCATGTCCTCCTTCAAATCATGAAGGTTATAATTCCAGGAACGAAGTTCAAAACCTCCTTCTGACATACGTGAATAAGCTTTCTGATAAACTTTGTACAATACGTTAGGGTCGTAATGAGTGTAAATGAGATTATCGACGTAAAAACAGTTATTCAGCACGTCTCAGACTAAATCATTGGGATAAAGTTTAAGATGATGCTTAATCAAATAGTTCAAAATAAATGGTGAACTCGCAAGCCCAAAAACAATAGTAGTGTATCTATATGTAATTATCATATCGTTGTTGTCTACCCAAAAGAAACAAAACCTATTTCTATCTGCTGTTAATTTTAACTTAATCTGCAAAAAGGCCTGTTTGATGTCAGAAAGCAAAATGAATGGATTACTTCTAAACTTGCATAGAAGGGTAAATAAGGACGACATCAAATCTATACCTGGATATGCTGCTTCATTCAACGAAATACCTACATTGGTCTTAAGACTACAGTTAAATACTGGTCGTATTTTAGTTGTAACTTGAAGTCCTGTCTTTACAACAGGTCTATGAGGTATCCATATAAAATTGTGATAATCTGATGGATGTACAGAAAACTGTTCTATAATGCCATCTGCTAATAATTGATGGAATACGGCAGTGTAACTTTCAAACAAGTTCTTATTCTTTAATTGTTTGACAGCTCTACTGAGTGTGGCAAGAGCTATTTTGAAATTAGAAGGGACCTGTCCTATACAATTGTCATACCATGGTAATTCTACGAAGTATTTCCCCTCTTTAAATTCTATAGAGTCGTTAAACTGTTTAATTTTAAGCTCATCTAAGTTGCCTAAGTGCTCACTCCTTATGCCAATTGACTCTAGTTTAAATAGGTTTTCCAACTCTAAGTCCAAGTCCGGTTCAGATTTAGAAACTGATAATGGGTTGAAATAAGTAGGGGAAGGGTGCAAGATAGTATTCACAACATACTCCAAACGTTGAAGTGAGGAAGGCTCTGTTATTTTTAATGAAATTAGACTCACTCCCTTCACGCCGTGACCGCGGTTCCTCGTTGTCGGTGGTATGACCCAAGTTCAGGTTACTCGATCTGGACAATATTGAGTTTGAGTTTGAGTTTATACTAGTACAAACGTCCACCGTTGCCTTAACTGTATGTAAAGTATCAGGTGTTTTACTATCGTGTATGTTGCCGATACAAGAATCAGTTTCAGACAAGCCAAGTGGATTCGCACCTCCAAGGTTACTAATGGCCTCATTTTAAATTTTTTTTCGACCTCTCTAAAATTGTTAGTTTTAAAATCAGCCAGCAGTACCACGTAGGTTTTAGTGCCGACGGACTCCACAGGGGGTTAGTAAGTTTAAGATCAGCCGACAGTGCCACGCAAGTTTGTGGGCCCACGGACTCCGACAGGGGGTTAGTAAGTTTAAGATCAGCCGACAGTGCCACGCAGGTTTTTGGGCCCACGGACTCCGACAGGGGGTTAGTAAATTTAAGATCAGTCGGCAGTGCCACGCAGGTTTTTGGGCCCACGGACTCCGACACTGTATTAGTAAATTTTGGGTGAGGGTCACTTGTTTTGCCAACTTGCTCTCGTCCCTTCGCAGCGCTGCGGGATACTCTGCCAAATGGTATTATACCCCGACCCACCACGAAAGCAGGGATAGAGCTATTTAGTTGAAACATTTTTAAATTTTGGAGTATATCAGCTCCCAGGAGGCCACGAATTCCCGAACCTTATTATCATTCTGGTCCTTGAACTGAGAGTCAGCTAACGTGTAGCCTTTTGAAAGGTTGTTTATGCGGTCCCTTAACCCTGCAACAGAGAAGTCCAATGACATTTCACTGTCTATCGGGAAGGAAAACTTGGTAAAACTATGAGGGTTTAACTGAACATGTATTTCAGCCTCCCTCAAAAACCGTGAAAACACCGGTAAACGTTCGTAGTTCGCATTTGAGTTTGAAGTTTGTCCAAATCAAGTCCCAAATCAAGAGCCACAGAAGGCCTAATGTACGATCTTTGAGAAGCTGTGTCCAACAAACATCGCACACTAACGACCTTGTCCCCCAACCCGAAGTCCAAGGTCACAGTGTGAAGCAAGTAATCTTTGTTGAAATATGATTCGCTACAACCTTCCGCAACAACAACCCCAGAATGTACCACAAATGACTTCTCTTGCACTAGTCAAGAAGATGGAGAAGTTTTAGGAGAAAGAGCTGAAATGCGAGATTTTTTAGAGCAAAAGGCGCAAGGGAAGGAATTTTTTGAATCTTTACCGGGACAGGTATCCTTAAAATGTTTTTCGCTAGAACACATGACACAAAGTTTGAGCTCTCGACAGCGATCAAGACGCTTTTTATGGGTGTCATACTTCGGGCATTTTAACATACTGTGACTACCCTGACAGAACTTACAAGGATTGAAAGTATTAGCCTTTTGGGTTTGATCTTTAACTTTAATTTCAGTTTTGAAATTTTGCAAAGTTGGAGTTTGAGCCGAAGTTTGTGATTTTGAAGAAGAGGGTTTGTTTGACTTAGGGGCGTTATCATTTTCAGTTTTAGCATTTGACAGGTTCTTTGAAGGTCTTAGTTTTTGAAGGGACCGGATGACAGACACGTACAGTAGTTGTCTAAAATTTCTTTCAAGGACGGGTAATTTGAATTAATTTTAGGACTTAACTCTTTTCTGAATGACAATGGAAGTTTTTGATACATTATATGGCTCATTAATTTATTACCAGGCGAATTGTCTTCAAAAAAATCTATGTTAAAGTTCTTAAGATCGTACAACGCAGCACTAACTTCATTTAGTGAAATACTAAGCTTATCATACTGGTATTCCTCAACAGGTCTAGCATTAATTATTTTCCTAAAAGCTTCATCTGTTATAAAAGGGATATCCAAAAATTCAGCTTCAAGAAGATTCAGCGCTACTTCATAATTTGCATCTGTATTTGATAAATGTTTAATTATGGTATAGGCATAATCCTTACGGTAACCCTTTAAGTATGCAAGTTTAGAAGAATCTGTTAGATCTACTCGAGAACCTATAACATTTTGGAATTGGGAAAGGAAGCTCTGAAAATTATCCTTGTCAGATACACCACTAAATGTATTGCACTGCAAATTGGGGGGAAGGGCTTCACGTTTTAATACAGCTTTAAAACTTGACAAAAGATTTTCAAGTCCGTCAGAATTAGGCCGATTTCCTTCATTTGAATTGAAAGAGGCATTACCCTGAGAAGTTTCGGGTACCTTACGATCCTCAACAGCTTTATTTAAATTAGCCAACGATGTATTAACGTCAAAATGGTAATCAGACTGCAACTCAATCTCTTGTCCAAACAGTTTTTTATCAAGGTCAAACAATTCATGAGTTCTATAAATCTCTATCATAGGTTTTAATATCCTCTAAAGTTGAAGTGATGAAGTTAGACTGCAATTTTAAGTTTTCTTTAGTAAGCTCATTCTTATCAACAAGTTTAAAGTTTTATTTAACGTGCAAGTGATTTTTCGCTTGAAGACAGCCCTAGATATTATTAATTCCCGTGCAGCCGCTTTACAACTCTATAACGGAATTGATGTCTTCCGAGGTTTCCTTAGTATTAATTAATCCTAAAACAGAATCCTCAAAATCTATCTTCATTGTAAAGTTGGGGGAAAACACTACCAGTCGGCTACCTCAAACTAAATTACCCTAAATATTGAAATACTAAATGGTAAATTAGAGGTATAATAATGGTAATTGGATTCGGTATGCACTTCATGAAATTACTAAAACGCCGAGGTAAGTTGAGGCTCTTATAAACACTAAACACAATCAAGAGCCAATAAACAACTTTAAACTAAGTCCTAATTTATCCGATAGTTAAATCAAATCTAGGCTCAGTTTAGTAAGTACAGTACCTAATGAAAAATCGATGGGGCTAACCAATTTAATCTATGTTGACTCCAAGCTTAAACTATAGTTGATCAAGTTTTTCAATTATGTTAGAATTATGCCTAAACAAAACTCAAATTACGAAATCAAATTGCAAGCTTATAGCACTAAGCTTACTTATAACTCTCTGGGGCGGTTGCCCCTCTGGGTGCAACCTACTGACTTTTCAAAAGTTTACAAATTTCTTAAAAAAAACCAACTCTGTACTTAACAAAATTTCTACGGCGAAATCCTTAGAGACGTGTCCTGAAGACGTGTCTTGCTGGCTACTTATTCTTGGATGAAAACTAGGCGTGGAGAACTTGGAGTCGTTACACACCGGTTCAAGGGTGGATGTTACGAACTGGAAGTGGTGACACGCCGGTCAAATGGTTTTATCCTGATGCAGGGTAATTTCTATCCTGGCCAAAGAGTGGCCACTTGTTAAAATCCTTCTTCTATGTGCTTATGGTTGCTGCGATTTCCAGGGTCTGGAAGACTGGAAGAATCCTGGATGGAGGGGTCGTCAGTTTCTTATCCTGGTTAAAGGGTCGCCAGTATTTTAAGATCCTGGCTATAGGGTCGCCACTGTTATAACAATATCTTCAATGGTGCTTGGGTTGATTCGGCCGGGACTGGCGTTCTTGTTGGGAGGCAGCAACGGATATTTCTCGCGATAGTTTCTTCTATAATATTCTAATTTCTTTCTCTCACTATAGGGTCGACAGTTGTTCATTCTTCTCTTTCGATAATACTCTGATACTTTCTCTTGGTACTAAACTTATCGACTTTACTGACTAAATTTCTGAAGAGAACAAGGCTCGAAGGAAAAGATAAAAATACTTTCTTTGACTGTAGTTTACTTCTAAAATGTACAGGTAGTGCTCTGAATTTACAGGGGTAGAGGTTCGACCTCTTTCGACCATGGCTCAGGCCGGAATCTAAAAATTAAGGGGGCAAGGGACCTCTGCCCCCTCCTCGCAGCGAGGCTGCTAACAAAGGAGTCTCGTAGTAGTGACCAAAGAAGAGTGAAGTAATGAAGTGAAGTTAATTTTACAATTACATGTATCATATAAGTCTAAATGTTGGGGGAATGCAGTTGAAGGTTAAGTTCCCCCCCTTTTAAACACATGATCAGATGAAAGATTCCAAATAAAAATTCAAAAAATAAAAAATAAAAAATAATCGTATTTTTCGCCGAGTATCCATTTCTGAAGGCGATATAATTTCGTAGTAGTACATAAGTACAGTCTAAGTACATCATTCAGTAAGTATTAATTTTGGTTCATTACGAATACAATTACCAATTAATTCATATTCGCTTATTATCTTTAATTATCGTTATTAAAGTACATTACATTATATTAAATTATTACATTTAATTACAATTTTATTAAAGTACATTACGTCAATTACATTATTAAGTACATTAGTCACTTACAAGTCTTAGTGTTTTTATATTTATATATGGTTATTAGTACAACACAAAGTACATGGACACATACGGTGTATAACATAATATACAACATAATATATTATATTATGTTATAATATGTTATAAATTTGAATCAGAGCGAGAGGAGATTTTTCGTTTTCAGATGTTCAGTTAATGCTGATTAGCGGAATTTGACCACTCGCCTAAGCATTTATGAATATCTTGCGAGAAATTAATTAATTTAAAGAAAATAAATAAAAAGAATACATGTGAAAGGATGTACAATTGTACATGTACGTAACGATGTACGTAATCATCAAGGGAAATGTACGAATGCACAAGATTTGTACACATATTTTACGTAACACAAAAGGTTGTGTGCGTAATATAGACACGCGTAAAATATGGACTGATAGGCTGATAGGCATCAGTAGACAATAGGTAGGACACATATAAATAATGACGTATAGAGAATGAAGTTTTTTATTTATTATTATTATTAAAGAATTTATGAAACATAGAACATGAAAGATATTCACATACCAAATGGGTGATTCAGTATTCGCGGTATGGAAAACGTGAAAAGAATTAAGTTACTTTATGACGTCATAGTTATTCACATTATGTCATACGTACAGTATAAGTCATTATTAGAAAAGATGAAATAGAGAAAAACAGTAATGAATAAACAAGTACATATCGAAATTCTATCCAAAACTCGCTTAGGCGATTTTGGTTTCTTATGTAAAAATGAACATTCAAAAATAAAAACCATACAAACATAAGTACTGCATGAAGACAATGAATCCATATAATGATGGTATAGGTATTGTTCATTGTTCATTTTTACATATATATATATATATATATATATATATATATATATATATTATATAATATATATATATATATATATATACATTATATACATATATATATATTATATACATATATATATATATATACATTAGGGTGGTCCAAAATGTTAAAGCATCGACTAAGTTCTCTCCACAAGGTTGGTTTTATGCCTCTTGGTGTGGACAGTATTTGTGCAAAGTTTCACGTTATTCGGTTAATATTTAGGGGTCGCCCCACTTGCCCCCTTTTTGAAAATTTGGGAAAATATATAGACAACTGAATAACTAAATTTTTGTTTGGTTCTCAAAGAATATGAAGGAAAACAGTAAGACAATAGGACATGATAATGGGTGTATCTTCATTATTTCTTCTGCATCAGAGTCGCCTTGGATGGTATTGGTATCTGTTTTCGGTGGGCGGCTACGAGTTGTAGGAGGTACTGCTTCTGGTCCTCGTTTCGTGTCAAAGTGTCATTGTAGCGTTGTGCGAGAGCAATACCTCGCTCGGCAGCATCATTGACGACTTTCATCTTTAAGGCGCGATCTCTAAGTTCCCTGTAGTTCTTGTCATTTGGCCATTCCCGTGGATCTTTTGAAGTAACTGGCGCGCTTCCACCTTACCTCCAACTTTCAAGGCATCAAAGAGGGTCAATGTCCTTTTCGTGACGAAGGATGCCACATCATTTTCAACACCAGCTTCCGCCATGTCGATTCGTCGGGGGCAGCCATTCTTTTGGGGATGTTGGAGGTGTTGAACCATTCTCCTTTTGGTATCAGGATCGATCCTATTATCGAAGAAGGCCAGTCCAATCAGATGCTCCGACAAGTACCACAGGTGGCGTCTTAGAGCTGTCTTCGCCGCTTGTGCAGCTCCTCCGTGTGGATATTTTTCCAGAAGATGCAGCATTTTGAGATCATTGAGAGGAGCTTGTCCCCCCATTGGCGCTTCATGCCAGTACTTGACGTAAATCAGACTGACAAATAAAGCCAGCTGAGTCACGTTTCGTTCTTCGCGTGCTGTGAGCTTGAATTGATAGTGAAAGAGGTAGATTTTGAGCGCATAAATCGCCTTCGCCATCCATCTCGCGTGGTGCATGGGACCCGGAGCTCGGATAAAGAGTTGACCACCAGTCTTTCCCCCAGGGAGAGCAAAGATAGTTCAAGGAACTCCTTGTAGTCGTCACGAGGTTGGCTTGCCTGAAGAGCGTTAGGTAAGTAAGTGAGCATCTCTTTTCTCATCTCTTGGAGTTGAGGGTTCTCGAACAAGCTGTCCGATGCTGAGACAAATGCTTCGTGGGAGAGAGATGGCCATTCCTTTTGAAATCGCTTAAAAAGGCCTGTTTCAGGACTTCCTGTTGAGCCAAATATTGAGGCAAAGACATCAGCAAGTACGACTTCAAGTATATGATGTCGACAACCGATCCAAACTAGCTCGTGACCCAATGCTTCTTCAATCCTGACACAGGCTCCGCGATGTAAACCCGTGTTTGACGCAGTAGTATCGAAGACGAGACCTCTCACATGCTGTTCCACGTTCCATAATTTCATAGTTTGAAGGCATGCCTGGGCCTGTGCTTCTCCAGTTCCTTGTTTCATCTTTGGGACACCAAGCAGCTTCTCCTGTCCATTGAATGTTATAAGGATTGCTATCCGATGCACATTCGTCTCTTCCCTTCAATGCCGGGGAGAAGCTTTCCGTCCCAATGGAGAAGGACAGGGTCTTCTAGAGAGAATGATTCTAGGTCTTCTCGAGCTGCCTGTTCTCGCCCACTTTCTCTGTAGCGATGAATAGAGCTCCGAGAGCACGTCATCCCAGACAGATCATGCCCCGCGGCCTGTAATACAGCTCCAGTTACGAAAACAGCATTCCGGTCAGAAAGATTGGTGCGATCCATTGCTCCAATGACTTCTGGAGATTGGAAAATGTTCGTAACCTTGTTCTTGGGACGCTTTGGTGCCGGAGCTTCAGACGAAGAAGGAATCGGAACCGATGGTCTATAGTCGTCGTCGTCTTGCGAAAAAAGGGAAGAAGAAGAAGAGGAAAGATCAATTGATGACACTCCTGCTTCTTCCAAATCTTTCTGTGTTGCTTCATGCCTTGCCTTCCTCTTGGCTTCCTTCTCCATTCTGGATCGCTTTCTGTCCTCTTGTGTAGTCGTTTCATTATCAATGCCAGCCATGCTGCAAGAATTGACGTCCTTGCGCTGCATGGACAGGAAATTTCGGTCCTCAACGTTGACGATTGTGCTCATGGCATCACTGGTTGCGATGTCAAACAGTTCCTGGATGTCCGCTTTGAAGATGTCTTCATTCATTCTATCGCTGGCACGTTGCCTGGTCCTGTGCTTCTTGAGTGTTTTGTAGCGGTCTAAAAGCTTTGAAAGCTTACGGACACAGGAGTCGATCTGTTGAGTTGGGATCCGCGCTCGGGTCCAGACTTCAATCACCCTCTGGCATGCCTGGTTCAGACTGTCGGAGGTGGTTTGCTTTTGATTGATGTGGTGGTATTGCCCCAAGAGGAGGGCGTCAAGGCATGTAGGGAGCCTTGACGTGGATAAAGTTCCAGTTGCCATCCCTAGAAGCCAAACTTTTGGAATTGATCGAGTTTGAGCCATCGGACCTACGGAAGAAAAAGTACATTATATAATATATATATTCAGAGTGGGGCGACCTCTAAATATTCACCAATCACGCTGCAATTTTGCACAGACCATGTGGACACTAAATGGACAAAAACCACACTTGTGGGGACTATCTAAGACAATTTTGAAATTTCCCCCTATTGATTTGGACCACCCTAATATACATATATATATATATATATATATTATATATATATATTATATTTATATACATATTAACGGAGATCTAGTTTCTGTAAACAAGGAAATGGCTACCTTGCTAAACGAATTTTTTACGTCAGTTTTCACTATAGAAGATGTAACGAATATCCCTACGGTCATAGAGATAGTACCGTTTGATAATGGTAATAGTTTGGATAATATCGTGGTTAGTGAAAGCGAGGTAATGCGCTATATTGATAAAATGAAAACGCGTAAATCACCGGGGCCGGATTCCATATATCCCATACAACTAAAAGAATTAAAAGATAGCATTGTTGTGCCGCTAACAAAGATTTTTAATGCGTCTACTTCTGAGCTGTGCGTACCAGATAATTTCAAGATAGCAAACGTAACACCTATCTTTAAGAAAGGCGATAAAGGTGCGGCGGGAAATTACACTAGGCAACAAATTTCAACTTTTTTTTTGTTACAGACACGTGAACTACTGATTCCTACTAAAGCGCTGATGCTGATTTCAGATCTGATATCAAAATTTCTCTATCACGTCCAGATTTTGTGTAACCGAAAACCCCTATTTTTCATTTTTTTTCTCACCCGCTTCTATTACGAAAGCCGTCTAAGCTACTTTTCCGTGCCACGTTTTATGTTAAGCATACTTAAATAATTAGTGAACAGGGATGCCTTTCCTCCTTTATTCTGGCTTAAGACAGACAGCGGAATTCCGCTGGCGGAGTTACCACCCCTGCGCCCAACCATCCACCCAAAGCGCGTTAGTATTTTGTTGTTACTACTGAAAGGCAAATTCCTGTTCTTAAGTGAAACTTTGGTGTGTCCTCTTCCTTTGTCGCTTGTAGGATGACGAGCTCTCCTTCTGCAGGAACCAAGAATAATCTCCCATCATATTTGGGTTGAAATTACCTTGGTATCTGTTTTCCATAACTGAGATCTGTTGGTGGAAGCGCTCACCATGCTCGTCACTTACAGCCCCAAGGTTGGCCGGGAAGAAGTCAAGATGAGAATGTAAAAAATGAATTTTCAAAGACATTCTGCATCCCATTATTTCATAAGATTTAAGCATGTTTTCTACGAGTTTACGGTGGTTTTCAGCTTTGTGGTTTCCAAGAAAATTTTTGACAACTTCAACGAAAGATGTCCATGCTCCTAGTTCATTCTCAGTTAGGTTAGATGGAAACGATGAGTCGTGGATGACACTGCGGATCTGTGGTCCAGTGAAAACTCCAGCTTCTAGCTTAGCATCTGTCAATATTCCTTTGAATTTATCCTTTAAATATTGGAAACCACTACCTTGATGATCCATACCCTTCACGAAATTTTTCATAAGGCCAAGTTTAATGTGAAGTGGTGGAAGATGTACTTTCTGAGGGTCAATAAGTGCTGGGTGTTTCACATTGTATTTACCAACAACATGTTCAGTTCTAGATGGCCAATCATGTTTTTTGTAGTGGTTCTTGTCATCTCTGCTGTTCCATAGACACAAAAAGCACATATGCTTTGTGTAGCCCAACTGTAACCCAAGAAGTAATGATACAACTTTAAGGTCGCCACAAATATTCCATGTGTGGTCCTTATATTTGATGAGTCTTAGCAGCAGTTTCATCGATTCATAAGTCTCATTAAGGCCAGTGGCATGTCTACAGGTATTGAGGGTTTTTCATTGCCGTTGTGCAGTAATACAGCTTTAAGGCTAGCTTTACTAGAGTCAATGAACAGTCTCCATTCTTTTGGATCATAGCGACAGCCAATCCCTTGCATCAGACCACTGATATCGTGGCAGAAATAAACGTTTTCTTCCTGTAAGTAAAATGATGAAAACTGCAAATGGCGATGGCGGAAATGGGAAACTTTGGTGTTTGGTTGGAGAAGATTAAATTCTTGAAGTCTTGAACCAAGCAACTCTGCCTTTTCTTTTGGTAATTCCAAATCGCGCACTAAGTCATTTAACTCCGCTTGACTTAACAAATGTGGGGAAATACTTGCATCTGGAACATATATGCCATCTTTCCCTGTTTCTATATCACTAGCAGAATCTTCAGATGAACTGCTGTCTGTTATCGTTGCTGGTGGAACTGGTGGTGGATTTGTTTCATCATGTGGTACTGGTTTCATTGCTGATTCGCAGTTTGGGTACGTGATCTTTGATTTGTTTTTCTTTGTGAAACCAGCAATCTTTGTCAAACAAAAATAACAATCATTGAAGTGATTTTTCGGCTCACGCCAAACCATGGGGACTGAGAACGGCATAGCTTTTCTTTTACCATTCATCCAAGCTATTAACATTGCATTGCACTGTGCACAGCAAATATGTGGTGCCCAGTCCCTCTGTTGGTCTCCTAACTTACAGTCAAAATAACACTTGTAGGCAAGTTTAATCTTTGTTGTTATGTTTCTACGTTGTGGCTTAGGTGTATATTGTCCACAGACAAAGCAGAAGTTGTCTGGGTGATTTACACAAGCACGTCTATTTGATGCCATTTTGAATTACCATACAATATCTGAAAAAACGTAGAAAGTAATTATTACGATGTGCAAAATAAAAAGAAATACACACCGTAGTACAAAACAAATGCTATAAAAAAACTCGGGATAAATTTTTTTCTCAAAATTGTTCGAATTTGTATAGTTGGCAAAAAAAATTGCTTTAACCTTGAAAAGCAAGTTTCATATTACTGGCATTAAGCCGATTAAAACCAAAATCTGGACGTGGTAGAAAATTTTACTAAAAGTGATTTGCATTTTACACAAAATCTAGACGTGATAGAAAAAATCTAATTATAGATTTGAAATCAGCATACCGAAATTAGCTAGGAGCACCTATTTGGTCTTCTGTAACAAAATCTTTATTGCCTAGTGTTATAGGCCAATCAGTTTAACGTCTGTTGTAGGTAAGCTACTGGAATCAATAATTAGGGATCGTATAGTCGAGCACTTAGAAGTGCATAAACTAGTTAGAAATGCGCAGCACGGTTTTAGGCGAAACAAATCATGCTTAACTAATCTTTTAGAATTTTTCCAAAGCGTGGTTGACGTTTATGATAGACATCGGGCGGTTGATGTAGTGTATTTAGATTTTCAAAAAGCGTTTGACACCGTGCCGCACAAAAGACTCATTGAAAAATCTAAGGCTCATGGAATCAGGGGTGTAATAATAAATTGGCTAGAAGAGTGGTTGAGAGGTAGGAAACAGAGGGTGGTCGTTGATGGAGCGGAGTCGTGTTGGGCTAATGTAGCGAGTGGCGTTCCTCAGGGTTCTGTATTGGGCCCCCTTGCTTTTTCTTATATATATTAACGATTTAGCTGTCGGCATAGTCAGTACAGTTTCAAAGTTTGCGGATGATACGAAGCTGGGTGGTAGGGCGATTAATGACGAAGATAGAGGTAAAATCCAGGAAGATCTGAATAAAATCGTTGATTGGTCAGTCACGTGGCAAATGAGATTTAACGTTGATAAGTGCAAAATTTTGCATATAGGTTCGCGTAACGGTAATTTTGCGTATAGTATGTCAGGGAAAGATTTAACAAGCGTAGAGCAGGAAAAAGATTTAGGAGTTATAGTCACTGGTGATTTAAAAGTAGCGAAAAAAGTACAGCAGTGGTCAATCAAGCGCACAAAGTGTTAGGTTTTATCGCTCGGAATTCTGAGTACAAATCGCGCGATATTATAGTTCCTCTTTATAAACCCCATTTATTATAGTTCCTCTTTATAAACCCCATTTGGAGTACGCGATCCAATTTTGGAATCCGTATATGCGAAAAGATATAGACAAACTCGAAAGAGTTCAAAGACGAGCAACTAAGATGATTCCGTCGCTTAGGTCAAAGTCGTACGAGGATAGGCTTAAGGAGTTAAAATTGACAACACTCGAGACAAGGAGGCTAAGGGGTGATCTGGTCCAGGTTTTCAAAATTATGAATGGGTTCGATAACGTAGATAGAGATAGCTTTTTCGAAATATCTCAATATAATATGACTAGAAATAACTGGTGTAAGTTGACAAGTAGAAGATTCGAGACAGCAGTTGCGAAAAACTTTTTTACGCATAGAATAGTAAATAGCTGGAATAGTTTGCCGGCAGAAGTAATTAGTAGCACGTCTATAAACATGTTTAAAAATCGATTAGATTGGATAGATTGATAGATTGGGTATAGTTTAAGGTAGTAAAATTAAGGCTTTGTGGTTCGGAACCCACGTAAAATTGAAGGTCCCCTCCGGTACCACGGAGGACATGCACAATACACAATTACGAACAGTTAGGAAGACCAGCCATGAGTGGATACTAGGGTCTTTGTTGGTCTGAAACATTATAACATTATATATTATATATATAAATATATCATATTTTATAAATATATATATATATATTATATATGATGAATAAAACCACGAAGGAAAGGAAACACAAAAAGGTTTTCAAGCGCTTTCGTCTAATGACATCCTCAGGAACACTGAAGTACATAAAAGGTTACGGCCTATATATAGGTTACAGAAAGAAAAAATAAAAAATAAATAAATAACATACATACACACAAACATATATATATATATATATATATATATATATATATACATATCTACATATATATATATATATATATATATATATATATATATATATATATTATATATATATATATATATGCAATAAACGGAGAAGAAAAAATAAAAATTTAAAATTAAAGATTAGAGGATTAACAAAGAGGCATACAGATTTGTAAGGAAAAATATCGATTTTTAGCACAAGATCAAATGATTTAAAAATACAAATTTATACTGGAAATCTACCCGGGTTTTAACACTTTGCCTTTTAGAGTCAAGTTTCGATATATATAAAAATAAAATGAAGATTAAAAGTTAATAAAGTAGCGTACAAGTTTACCAAAGATTTAGCGTCCTACCCTTTTTATCTAAATTTGTTTTGAAGGAATTCAAAACAACAGGATCGAGTTGAAAAAGACCTTTGCTTATGTTGGTTATTTGAAAGTTGGATAATGGCAGACTCAAGAATATTTCTATTGACAATGTTGCTAGAATGAAATAAAACTGAAGCATTATTCCAATCAATACAGTGGGATAACTCTGACAAATGGACAAAAAGAGCACTGGACAACTGTCCTGTTCTAACGGAATATTGATGCTGTTTTATACGTGTGTGCAAATCCTTTCCCGTCTGACATATGTAAAAGGAATCACATTGTTTACAACCAATTTTATAGATAATGCCTGAATTATTGGTAGGGCTATTTTTTACTATGATATTCTTCACAATATTGTTATATGAAAATACTACATTAATATCCAAAAGTTTAAGTACATTAGCAA